>BMAO01037479.1:0-13538 GCA_019973975.1 Trichonephila clavata | reverse complement strand
AATACAGTACAAGTCAAAAATAAGAGAGCCTCTTCAGAGTAACAGCTAACAACTTTTGTAAGAAATAAAAATTGTGGGGTAATACACAGTCTTAAGGAAAGCCAACATTGCCATATAATTTACTATACTACTGGGAGGCAAATAAAAGAAAATAGTATAAGAATAATATTTCATTAATACTAAAAATAATAATCATAATACTAGAAAAATAATATTTATAATTCTACACACACAACTATTTAATAATTGCTAAATATCAAATAAAAATACCAGAGGAAAAAATATCAAGAAAATAAAAATAATCAAGATTTTGGGGTAAATATTACGATTATAATAATAGTAATTTTTTGTTGAAAAAAATCCAAATAAAAATTCAAAACGATACAAAAAGAAAGTAAAATATATTTACACCTTAAAAGTTGGCCTCCTTTGTAAATATATGTAATAAAAGAAATAAAAACAGCACATTGAAAAAAATAATAGTAACTAATTAAGACCTTAATAGAAAAATATATAAAAAAGAGAAGAAATTAACTATATATGTACTTCCTCTTTCTATGTATAAACATTCACTCTGATATGCCCGTACTTCTCTCTCGGCTTAACTGAAAAACATAATATTAAAAAATGATGAGATGAAGAAAAAGAAGAGAGTTAAACGTTTAAAGGTTACCTCAAATATTTTTATTTTTCTGCAATACTGATATCAGCGATAAGTATTCGCTTTCAATTATTTTATAATTTCACTCTGCATTTTTCTGGAAACTTATGCTACTTTCTTACTTCACTGGGTTAAAACAGATACTATTCCTAAAACCTGTTCTTCAGTATATTATGGAAACTTAAAATAAAAATCTGGAAGGTTTTAAATTATGTATTAATATCAAAACTTTTTTTATGAGGGATATGAGTTAAATCGTTGCATCAAAATTATAACTCACTTTCAATGAGCTTACAAGTACAATTGCGTTACATTTCTCCTACGCAATCACCTGTAAAAATTATAACATTTTCCAAATGTCGGGAATTCGTTGGAGACAATTAGCAATGTGTAGATTTTTGATGCCAGTGACTTACCATCCTAGTGCGCCGCATACAGATGAAAAGTCATGAAATAGGTGGCCACGGAAAGACTCCTTCTACTTCAGAAACAGATCTAGATCACAATGACTCATGTCAGATGAGTAGGGAGGGTGCTCCAAGATTCACCAAAGCCACTTTTGTTATAGGAGAGTGACACAGTTTAGACATAGCAACGAACGTTGTCATGCAACACACGATAGGGAGATTGTTTTGCAATAAACGTGGGCGTTATCATAACCGGATGAAATGGCAATAGAAATAATAGATAGAAATTGACAATAGTAGTTGGTGTTGACAGTTTTTCTTTCAGGTGCAACATATGTGAGAACCACACTCTCTCAGTTAATGTGCATCTTGCTTTGTTTCTGTCGAAAAGTTTGTGGACATGCCGAACCTTGGTGACGCAAATTATTTGACTAGCACATTAATTAAAGCTCATAGCCTCGTTCCAACGTCTCAGAAACTGCGAGAACAAGCTGCAGAAATGTTTCTTCTTCATTCTGGTATCTTTCAGGTTTATGTTAGATAGTACATACCGGTGTCATTTGTGTACTTCGTTGAGTTAATGTGGAAACCAGGGAGCAGTAATTTTACTCGTGTCAGAAATTTCTTCATTTGATGGTTGAAACCAACCTCTAAGGATAATTCCCGACAATATATGGAAAGGTAACCTTAGAGAATGTCAAGCCGTTCTTGAGTAATGGATCAGTGACCTGTACGTTGCAAATCCGTAGTTTCATTTTGATTCGAACGAAATACCTTAACTTAACTTATAAACCCAAACTGCGATGCATTTCCTTAACATGCTTCCTTTTATAATTGATCACGTTTGTTGCATTTTTGCAAGGGCACAATCTCGATTGTAAGCCACAACCACTGATCCAATTTTAAAAATATGCTTTAGAGTGATGGAAACTTAAATCATCACTTTAACGCCACACACCTACTATTCTAACTAAATCAACTGTGGTTTTCCGCATTCTACACATAGACAACATTTCCACCTCACATTTTCCTTACCTTACTTTAGCATTCCCGATCTTCTACGAGTTTCTAGGATAAATTACCATTATTTAATTTACAGCCCCTGTATATGTACAATTTATAGCTATGTGTTAAATTTGTAGTTCTTTTGATCAATTAAATGTGATGTTTTGAGAAGTATTTAGTTGCACTAAATTTGTATTAATTCCGTGTGTCCATTAATACATTTCTGATACCGGCTTGTTGTATCCGAAGTTTTGCAGCATTTCAAGAATTATAAGAGTCATGTACTTTTAACAAAATCAAATCACTTTTAACTTTATTAGAATTAGTATATATTCCATCATAATCAATCTAAAGTTTAATAATAATTGTACGCATGAATGTTGACAATATACGTGTAATCACGTATATCTTGTTCTTTGTAACAAAATCCATTTTCAGATTATCTGACGGATTTCTGAAAATAATCTAAAATATTCATTATACTACATTCAGGAAGACTCATAAATAATTTTTAATCAATGGTAACTGATATTCTAGGCTTTTTGTATATGCATTTAATTTACGAGAACTAATCTCAAACTTGTGACCTTCGGTCGAATCTCTTTTGCCTGGCTTGTCCTTATTCTTCCTTAAAATTACAACTGTTTAGGCAAGATCTGTGTGTGTAGGAACAGTACTACAGACTCGTGTAATATCTAATAAAGTAATAACTGTTTTTATCTTGCATAGGTCTACAAACTCGATACAGTGGTTAGATAGCCGAATGAATAAATTTTATGACACCGTAACTCATTACATTTTCAACACATAACTTATCAAACTTTTAAAGATTTTAATTTTAATTCTACCACTTGTTTTTTTTTTTTTTTTGTAAAATAGCCCATGTTTTTAAAATGTCAATATGTGTGAACTTCAAATCAAGAGGTTTTAGAGTGCTTGTATTAAACTGAATTGAGGCTTTCATTTTTATTATAATATCAATTCTAAGTACATAAATATTGATTCAATTCTGTCACTATAAATTGCTAGTAATACTTATATTTTTAATTTCTGCTCTCATGTAACAACATTCAAACTTTGACTCTCAGTAAGAGCCGAAATATGAGTCATTTTCTTCGGTAAAAACAAAATATATTGTATTGTATATAAATGACTATTATGAATACGTGTCTAATAAAGTTTTCAAAACATGCCACATAAGCTCAGAATGTGATGCATTTGAAGGGGTGGCACATTTATTTAATGCATTTAGAACTACTGGAGGATTTCAATTTTGCAGCCATGAATCTCCTTCCTTTCAACCGTTTACCAGTTTATATGACAGTTGGTATTGCAGACAGTGCGTGACTCCGATATTTATTGTTTTCCCGAGAATGGCCACCAAGTATTAAAATAATTGGCAAATAATGGCCAATACCTATTATTTGGTTGCTTGCAATTTTGGAGGTAATTGTTTTGCCTCTCAGGATATATACAGCAATCAAAATGGCACCGCCTATAATTATTTGGTATACATCTAAGATTTTATTTGGTTTTAAAGACGGTCGCTTATCGATTGCATTAATGCCTGCCCTCATAATTGGCTATGGTGGGAAGGGGTAGACATTTTACTGTGGTTTTACGAAATTTCATGAAGATTGAAACATACAGTGAAATCTCTAAATTATGCTCTGTATTTTACCAGTTATAGCCATTACCAAATTTTGTAACAATGTTTTTTTTTTTTATAATGTCAAATTGGTGATAGATTTTCGATTGAAAAATTCATCTTGAAACAATTTGGTCACATTATACCACAAACATTGGCTTGAAAAATTCAAAAAAGAATTTAGATGAACGATTGCCCAATTACTTACTATCAATTAATTCCGAACAGATTAATTTAATTATGCAACTTGGAATTATACTATTATGGTATATTACTCAGTATTACCTCCCTTTGCACTCAAGAATTCCACAACATTTTCCAATCCGCTAAAATATTTAAATGGAAGACATGCGATTTCAATCACACTCCAAACCCACACTCGAAAAATAGTGACTGCATTGTGACGAGACCGCTTCGTAATATGAGACATGTTTAACTAGTATATTGAATCTTTGATTACTAAATATCTAAATGAATTTAGAGAGCCAGAGAGGCTTATCTTGTGCGTGTGATTTGATTTTATCAAAAAAATATTTTAGTATATTGTTAATTATCGTATAATCACTAACAATAGTCTTCTAGTCTCCTTATAGTAAGATTCAGTTTCTTTCTGAATCTCGTTTGGTAATTATCCTCTGAAATAAACCACTTTTTTAACGCAAACGTTAATTTCTCGGTAACAATTTCTTCCATTTTCCCTCAGTTTTTCACTTAGAAATTTATTTCCCTTACGTTCAGTAATTCTCCTGGGCTCACTCTAATTACAATCCTTTTAAATAGGCCTGTGTATTTTGTATACACACGCATCCTTCACAAAGATAATAGTCTCATATCAAGAGACGCAATCAATATACATGAGGTTAGTTAATGAAATAGACATAGGATGGCAGCGATCTTTAAGGGAATGAAATACTTCAATTCCTTTCTACTAGTTTCAATGAAAAAATTTAAGCATGTTTTATTCATATGCACGTTATTTCTTTCTATCAAATACATTTTTAAAAGCTTTATTCGAATTGGTTAATACTTAATTATAAAACTGTAACAAATTTTGATTTTTTAGATTATATTATCGATTTTGTAATTTTTGAAAATCCTTTAAGTTTATTTTTATAATTTTATTTATTTTTAATACAGTGAACCGACGTAATAAATCATTAATATTTTAATTTTATTCTGTGATTTGATAAAAATCGCAAAAGAAAATGCTAATTAAAAATGTTATAAAAATTAATCTTATAGAACATTTAAAATATTTTTAAGAGAAATATTTTTTTTAAATTTTAAGAAATATGTTTCTTATTTTGATTCATGTAAGTTTTAGCATGCAATAAATATTCACATTTCTTAAAGTTAAGCAAAGAAATTTCCTTTTTTTTCGAAAATAAAAATTTCAAAACCTTTTTTGAAGTATGGAAAAAATGTTTTTATTAAACATTTTTTTCTCAAAAAAAACCTTTGTCATAAAGTTTTTAAGTCCTCCATGGATGTTTATGCTAATATTCGGATAAAATATGAACTCAGTATTGTAAAAACATTTTAACATTTCACCTTCAATTCATCTTTCACATTCAATAACTGAATTCATTTTTTTTAAATATTTTCTTTAACTTGAGAATTAAAGAATACTTGAGCAAAAATATTTTTAAAAAATCCTTACTTTTTTTTTATTATTAAGTGCTTTGGATAGCTAATAATTTTACTGATGTAGTCATCTGTTATTAAATAAGTTGTGTACGTATTGGAAACCAAATAATAGATAAGTAAACAAAGATAAGATCTGACATTCTGTGCCTTAAATATTAAAAGACTGATGCATTTACTCAAATAATAATGACCTTTCAGAAAATGCTGAGAACACATACATAGCGTGTTATTTTGAAATACGTAAAATTAAATAGTGAAACTAAGTAACGTAAAAGAAACAGGCTTTATTTTTATAGATAGTTCATTATCATACATCTCTATAGATTATTAATTTGAAAACTTTTACATTTTCTCCACATGTACAGTTCTTTTTTGTTTACTTAAAAATATGTAATTATTCTTTAATCAAAATAACTTCATGATGAGGGTTTTGTTTATTTCAAAATATGAAAATGATGTTATATATTTATTCATGATTGATTGTTTAATACAAAAAAGGATAGTAATGCAGGTGAATGCATGGGGAAATATACATAAACGTATTTCTTTATACAATAACCTATTATAGGGAATTATGTAACCAATTATATGCATCGATATAAATAGTAATATTATTAAATAAAGAAATATATATTTTGTAAAACATCTAATTTATTTCTACATAATTAGTGAAAAAAAAACTACTTCAAGTAATTTTTGAAATGTACGGAGTAGATATTTTAACGGCATGAATTATCTATAAGATTTTAATATCAGCTGTGTTTTGATCAATAAATGCCAATCAAGGACCACAGCATAACCTTTTATACTGTAAATGTATTTAATGATTTGGAAACATTTAATAACGGTAATAAATGTATTGCTTAAATCTTCAAAGAAAGATTATTTTTTTTAATTGAGTGATAAGCAAAATGCTGCATTTAATTAGAAAAATAGCTTTAAGCATTAAAGAAAAAATACATTTAAACCTGGTTAATTCAAAATGTGCTGTTTATTCTAGATATTATAAAATCGGATAAACTTAACTTAGATATGGTTATTAACATAATAAATCTATATATACAAGATTATTATATCATAAAAATTAAAAATATAATCGACCTACACAAAATATATTATTCCTCATTAAATTTCAGTTCTGTTATTTATTTGGTTATGTATATATATAAATACATACATAAACTCATGTAATTGTTGTTTTGCAATTATGTCATTCTTAAATAAAACATCATTACTAACAAGAACACCCTCTACTGAATAATAAGCAGAATAAACAGAAACTATTGTTGAGAGAGAGAGATAATTAAGGAAATGATATTAATGTTGGAGTATGTATTAGATATTTCTGATGCGGAAGAATAGCTATCATTTCTCAAAAATAATTTAAATGCTCTTGCATTACAGAAAGAGAATAATCAAAACGTATTTCTAAGACATTCGCACGCAATATATCGTGATATAGAGACATTTTACATAGTGTACAGTAAAGCTGATTAATGTAGGATTTGTGTATCAAAAACTGTATTTAAAAGATTATTTTAAATCAGAAAAATATATGATTAGTTGTTTTTCCCCCCTAAATGTTTGAGAAAGACTGAAACTAAAGCTGAATTGGTACTGAAGCCTTGAAATATTCATCTATAGCCTAAGGAAACATTGGACTTTATTTTTAAAAATGCATTATTACTCTTCAAAACTTTACATATCTGCTAAGTGTTATGATTTAAAGAGATTTATATCACAGTAAATCAATGGGAGACTTCAACTTTTTCTTTTTAACTTTTTCCTGTACTGTCTCACTTCTGCAAAAGTATTTCAGACGAATGTTTGCTTTCTAACTTAAAACATTCAAGAAATTCTGTGAATATTCAGAATCCTATCCCTGATGTGTTTTTTTAAAACTTTAGTGTAGTCTTTTTTGTATAATCTTGAGGATTTCACACGTTATAGCTATTTTTAAGCTCTTAAGCAATTTTTGAGATTTTACAGGATTTCGCTTAATATTGGAAGTAAAAATAGATTGTGTATATGCATATCCGACATTAAATTTAATAATTTTAATTTCAAAATAATATCCCATTAAATGTAATTTTTTAATAAAATAATAGTTTTTTTTTATTTAAAACCCGATCCCCAGCCTTGCCACCTCTATTATGTATAATTAACATAATTAAATAAAAATTATTTAAGAATGGAAGAAAAAATGAAGTTGATATTAATTGTCTTATTAATTGCTTTTCCACATCTTAGTAGTTGTCTTGAATTAATAAAAAGCTTTAGTTAACTTTACTAAATAAAACTTCTTGTCGAATGATTAGTGAAAAAAGATATTGCAAAAAATCTGTACATCTTTTGCTGACAGCACTATAAATGATGCGTGATAAGATTCAAAAATGTTGTTGATTACATTTTGCAATCCACTTCTCTTCCAATTTTTGTTCTCGTACAATACATACGCCAAATAATAAGAATTCAAATAAAAAAATATATAAATAAGATGAATTTTAAATAATATATATTTGCCTTAAATAATTAATATGTTCAATTTTTTAACTGTGTCTCTTTAATTACAATTACTTAAAAAATGCTCTGCTTAAACCAATTACAGTGTATAATGTAGTTGGTATGAAACAACCATAAAATTGATATATATATATATATATATATATATACTAGCTTTTACCCGCGGCTCCGCTCGCGTTGATGTCTTTAAATAACTGTCAAAGTCGTAATCATTATCATTAGAAAGTAAATAACACAATATGGTAATTTTTTATTGCTTGATTGGAACCAATACAATTTCAAAATTCTAAAATTGAGCTTAGTTTAAAAAAATTGAAAAAGTAATTTATTATAATAATTAAAAACAAAAATTCAATAACTTAAGCTATTAATATTTTTAAAAATCGAAAGTATCTACTAATTCCTATATAATTCCTCTTCTATATAATTCCTCTACTATATAATTCCTACTACTATATATAATTCCTCTTTAAAAGAGCTCAAAACAGAATATTTTTCTAAGATGCTTCTGTATACCACATTATATGTTCAGTTGCTAATATGTGAAGATTTGGGCATTGGACACACCGATCAGGCAACATATAGTTGGCCATGGGAAAATCGTTGCTTTTCCAAATGCACCCCTGCTACCTGAAATGTTAGCTTTGTTAATAGCAACAGTAAAACTGTAAATTGGACTCGTTTTGAATTGAAACGGTAGGTCAGTGGGGATACTTGGAATTCGAGGTATGATAATCCGTGGGATATTCGTTTTCAGACTGAATTTTTCAACTTTTCCCCATAAGCTTGAATTCACCAACCAGTATATAATAAAGCTACCATTCTCCTCCTATAATATCTGTATTATATCATAAATCCTGAAGAGTCCGATTTAACGCTTCTATAGCTTTCTTATGAGACATCGTACTTTCATCCCACACTAAAATCTTACATTGTGGAGGCATTCAGCCTTGAGAGCTATTTTTTCTGAAATTTCAGATAAGTGAATCTTCAAATGCAAGATTAAGCGATAATTTTAAAACGGAATGTGCTGTGCGACCTTTAGTTAGTAAAATCGCAGCTGTACCAGAAGAAGCCATAGCAACTGCTATCTTCTGAGTTTTATCTTCCGGGTTTTTCTGTTGGTCATTAGTAATAAGTTTAGCAAAAATGTTTTTCCTGTTCCTCCAGGGGCTTCCAGAATAAGGAGTGCACCACTGATGGATTCTACTTTGCGTAACACTTGTTGAAAAACGTGACTTTGTTCTGGAGTTAATTAAGGGTAAATTATGTTACTTGATGCTGCAATGCTATAAAATCGTAGTTTAATTATCATGTAATTTCATTATCGAAGCCATTTCCGTTGACATGTCTAGGGTTAATCATTCCAAAATCATGTAGCTTCTTCCTAACCATTCTGAAAACCTTTATTACGTTTCGTAGGAGATTTATTCATTCAAAAGTATATTTGGTTGTTTTTCGTCGCAAAATATCTTCCGCCATGTAGTCTTTGTACTTATTCCAAAAGGTTTGAGGATTAGAAGGACCGAAGATGAAATAAGTATTGCGTAAAGCTCCCTAATTTTATTCGGCGAGTAACATTGTATGGATGCCTCCATATTATATATCTTCAAAGTAATACCTCCATGTAAAATATCTAGGTTCAGAATAAGTGGAAATTTTTGTGCAAAATATGAATATTGTATAATTAGGTTAAAAAAGTTCAAACTAATCAAAACTACGAAACCATAGAATTTTCAATATCACGCGCGCGCAATTCGCTAAAACTTTATTTCGTTTCCCTCTTTAAAAAGTGGGAGAAAATTTGCATTAAAATATCTGGGATTTAAATTCTTAGCCAACTTGGCGATATTTCTCAAAATTTGAGTTTGACATTTAACAAACGTAACGTAAATAATAACCATAAAAAACCCTTTAAAAAATTGCTTTTTGTGAAGATCCTAAATAACACTATGTTTCAGTTATTTGTTACAAATGTGTGAGAAAATATTTATTAAAATTTCCATTATTGAGCAAATGCATAATTTTGCGCCAACTTGGTGGGGAGTAAGCAACGTCAACGTTTTACCCGCATAGTTCCCGTTCCCGTAGGAATATGGGAATAAAATATATTCTATGTTACTTGCTGATAAAGTAGCTTTCCATTGGTGAAAGAGTTTTTAAAATCGGACCAGAAGTTCTCGAGATTAGCCGGAACAAACAGACAGACAGACAGACAAAAATTTTAAAAATTGATTTTTTGATATAAGTACCGTATATGCCTTTAAATGTATTTAGTAAAAAGCTGCTAATTTGAAATTACAAACAGACTCTTCAATTTTATATATATTATATATATATATATATATATATATATATATGTATATATATATGTATGTATCTTCTTTGTATAAAAATATACGTGTCACAGTGTTTGTCCGCAATGGACTCCGAAACTACTGAACCGATCATAACATAATTTTCATACTGTGTGTCATTTCGTCCAACTTAAAACATAGGATGGTTTTTATTTCAATTAATCACGACATAATTTTTTTATTGCCAGAAATGTGAAGATTTCGGAAAAAACGTTGCCATTTTCCCGTAAGGGAATAATCGCAAAATGTGGCATTGCTCATGTGTCTGTTGAAGAAGATATTGCAAACCAAAATGTACGAAAATGAATTGCCTGGCGTATTCCGTTGTGCGGAATCCGATTTTCGAGTCAGTTTCCAAAAATAACCATAACTTTACCGGATAAAGACGGCCGACCGTATTTTAGACAAACCATAACAGGAGCTTACATTAAAAGACTTGAATCGTAAAAACTTGGACCCTGGCGTACTTCAAATGGATAATCTGAATCTGATACCCAGATTGAGAAATAACTGTAACTTTGCCGGATAATTCAGGACGATCATTTAATACCAAACCGTGACAAGAGCTTACACTTAATGTCTTGGTGCGGAAAAGTGCGTTTTGTTGTAATTCGGGATGGTGAATGAGAGTTTGAAATATAATTTTATAAATTCCTGTAACTTTGCTAGATAATGCCGGACGACCCTAATGCCTCTTCTAGGGACTGAACTTGCCGGGTCAGGGGAACAAACGTAATTTCCAGTTGTATCTAGATTCGGGAAACGATAATTTGAAATTATATTTCAGAAATCTCACTAAACTTGCCGGATATTGTCTGAATTAAGAGAAAAAACAAATGATTCGAGTCCCGCGTCCGGATTTTCATTATCTCCAGCGGCTGAACTTGCTCTCGCTGGAGCATCAAAAGTCATCTCCGTGTGCATTTTGGAGTGTTAAATGAGAATCAGAAATTGAATTTTAGAGGTTTCGAAAACTTTGCCGGATAATGCCATTCGACCGTATTTTAGACACATCGTAGCAGGGTCATGCCTTAAAAGCCTTGGATCATGAAAACTTTGACCCTGGTGTATTTCAAAACGGATAATCCGAATCTGATATTCAATCTGAGAAATAACATTAACATTGCTGGACAATTCAGGATAACCGTCTTTTACTCAAACCGGGGCAGGAGCTCACCCTAAAGTCTTCGGGAAAAGTGTATTCCCGGTGTAATTTGAGATGGTTTAAGCGATTCTGAAATCGAAATATAGAAATTCCTGTATTTTTGCCAGATAATGCCGGGGAATTGGAATATTCTCGGACAGCAGTGCCAGCCTATCTTGCCGACGTAAAGTGAGTAAGTGAGTGGATCTTAACGTCGCACTTTTCAACTACACGAGGGCTTTTGGCGACTGACGCGTAATTTTGAACCATGGTCAAGTGACGCGGAGACACACTGAGATGGCACCCCTCTCCTAACTACCACACCACACCAACGGGAGAACGTTTGGCCTCTCGACAGATTTAATTGAATCTCACTCTACACTGCGGGTTTTAATGGTGCTGGGCTCGAACTCATGACACGCTAGCCATGATCCGATGCCTTGACCACTTGGCTACCGCGGCCACTGCCCACATAGAGACGCGAAAAAAGGATTTTGATTGTATTTCGGAACTGCCGATCCGAATATTCTCTTTCCAATTCAATATAATCTCATATCTACGTCAAATAATGCCAGACGAAAGTATTTTGCAGAACTGTGGAAAAGGATTGCTTTTTCAAAATTCTTGAGGAGAGAGAAATGCTTTCCTGTGTTTTTCTGGATGGGAAACAATAAAATGTGAAATCGGATTTTAGAAACTCCCGTAACTGCCGGATAATGCCGACCGACCGTGATGTCTCCCTTCAGAGACTGAACTTACAGGAGCAAGGGCGTCAAAAAAGGGCCGAGTATTCTCGGGTTGGAATGAGAATCTGGATACGGATTTTCAAAAGCTTCCGTAAATTTTCTGTATATTGCTGGAATGAGGTCAAATGGCTTTGTGTTCGAGTTCCACCTCCGGATTTGCATTCCCTGTAGCAACTAAATTTCAGGTGCAGTCGTGCGAAAATATGATTGCAATAGGAAATTGCATCTTCGGTCATTGTTGTCACTGTGTTAGATGGCTTAAAAACTGCACATTCCGCATCAGCTGCCATTGGACATTCATAAAATACAAGATGCAATGTGTACCATTGAAAAAAAGAGTGGATTGGCTACAGTATTGCAAATGAATTCAGTCATGATCAGGGACAATTGTACCATGAACCATAAACATTCCCTCAAAGCATTACATCGAGCTTTGCAAGATTTAAATGGCAACGAGAGAATACTCGGTGTTGCTGTTGTATTACTGTCTGGTGATTTCCGACAGGCATTAACAGCCATTACACGCTCTACTTTTGCTCACGAGATTAACGCCTGTTTAAAACAATATTTTTTATGGCGAAAAGCGGAAACACTTCGACTGACCATAGACACGTGAGTACATTTGCACGATGATCAATCTGAGCAAATATTTCCTAACCAACTACTGAATATCGTAAACAGTGAAGTAGACTTCATCCCAATACATAATGCATGAAATACCCAGACGATTTCTGTAATGTTCTTTAGGCAAAAAGGAACTGATTGAGAGTGTCTTTCTGGATATACTGTATAGTTATCATGATAATTATTGCCTCTGTAATCCAGTTACTTAATCAGAAAAAATTTTGATATTGTGATGAAATAAACTTTCAGACACAGGGTTGTTGCCAGTTGATCCAACCTTTTGTAAATCAATCGACACTATTGTTGATGAAAACAAAACCGTAAGTTTTCCAACCGAATTTTTGAATTCTTTAGATATATCAGGAATATCACCACATAATCTTCAGTTGGTTCCCTGGTTATTATCTGCGTAACTTAAATTCACCTAGATAATGCAACGGTGCACGTTTAATAATCAAAATAATTATACCGGGAACTTCTTGATGCAAACATTTTGACTGTAAAGTTTGATTGAAAAATTTGGTTCTGCTACTACGGAATTTGTTGCCACGTATTCCACTGATACCTTCAGAATCTCTAATACCATTCAAAAGGCTTCAATTCCGTTTCGTTGGCTTTCGCGATGACCATAAATGAATCTGAAACAGAACAATATTCATTTGATACTTGGACTTAGAAATCCATGTTTCTCGAATGGGCAACTAGATGTCACATGCTCACGTGTGCGGAAACCGTTGAATCTATTTGAGTGAGCAAAATACGGGTTACCGAAAAAT
>BMAO01037478.1:0-55818 GCA_019973975.1 Trichonephila clavata | reverse complement strand
AGTTGGCAAATACATGATGTTTCATGAACAGAATTAAATGCAGTTTTACACCGACAATGTTTCGAAAACACTTCAAAGTCAATAACTTTTCCAGTATCAACACTCGTAGATGTAACAATACCATTGAGGGACTGGTATCCTCTTTTCTGCCATGAACCATCTAAGGCAACAGCAATGTCTCGTCTACCTTCTATTCGTGTTGCCTCCTCAACAGAATTTCTCATTGATTTTCACAGGTAAATTTAGAAGAGTCGAGCAACAATTCTGTATAAGTACGGAATTTTTCAGGTGGAGATGGCAAGTTCATAAGTCCACAGAATGTTTCTGCAGTTGAACGACCTCTTTCCAATAGATCTGAAAGCAAATACCAATCTGATATTTGAGTGGAAAAGTTTATTTTTATTTTTCAATTTAGTTGACGTATGGAAACCATGTTTTTTGTGCAAAAACTACAACAAAGTCCACAATTACACAATTCCAACTCTTTTAGAACTCCTAGAAGCCTCCAAGAGATGGAATGGCCACAGTTTTTACAAACAGCAAAGTTCAATAAAGCTTTATTCAATAAACTTAATTATATTAAACATTTTTTTCATTACTTCCTTCCATATCTTCATGTAAACTGTTATTTGAAATAAGTTTTCGTATTGAAGCACTTTGAATAACAGTTTCTGTGTTGATGAGATAGCTGGAACATTTTGAGCTATTATTTTTTAAACGCCCACATTTTTGAGTTTTTTAAATATTTTTTTAGATCTCCCCATAATTTTGTCGTTAATAAATACTGATAAATAATTTAATGTAAAACGTGGATTAAACAGAAAAAAATCTGGATAAATGAATTAGAATTCACAATTAGAAAGTTCAAGCAAAATAATACCATTTTACAACAAACCAAGCGAAAAAAAATAACTGTGCTGAGTTGACTTTTCCTTTCTTCAAAGAAAAATCGTTTTATTTATGTGTAAAAAAAATGTCATACTAATTGTGGACAAAACAAATCGCGCTGTTATCGAAAAATTAAGCATGTTGAAAGACAGGTGCTCCTCGAGGTGCACCTGTCACGCGTCAAAGAAAGTAGCTTTCTTTTTAAAAATAAATAAAAATACTTCTAATTATTGTATTTCCATATATCATATATCATTTTAAGCAGAAATGTTTGATCTTTTTAAAAATATAAAAAAAGTCAAAATCGGTCATTTTTCAAAAATTCATTCCCCCTTAAATTGTTTAAACTGTACTTTTTAATGAAAATAAGTCAATGCACAAAACCGGTTTTATAAAAATCAATAAATAAACTAAATTAATGTATTCTTTTAAAAATTCACTTGCTTGGAATTGCTGAAAGTTTATATCTTTAATATTCTTCAATATTTATCACTTAAGAAATGTTGAAAATTAGAAAATAGTATTGAGTTTTAGACTGAAATATATTTTACAATTCTTTTTTAAGGGACTGGACATAATGTAACTATTTTGTTTAATATTAAAAGAACATGTGTTAATTATTATCATTTGTATTAAAAAAAAAAAAAACATCTTAAAACTTCTATAGTTGTTTGTTGCATGGAATATAAGGACAATTCCAAAAGGAAGGTATATTGTTTTTAGAAATATTAAAAAAATGTTAACTTTCATTAAAGTTTAGGCAATTATAAATAATGAAAATTTATTTATTTCACTATATAATATAATTTTATGGTCAATTTTGATTCTTTATGTGTGTCCATCAACTCGCCGCCATGTCGTAGAACATTGAACAATCAAAGTCCGAAGGGCATTGTTGAAGAGCAAATATGACAATTTTGTTTCTAAATGTCCAGAAAACATGTCGCAATCAATAGTCTAAGAGCTAGCAACGTTTTCGAGAGAGAATTTTAGAAAAGCTGATTCTTTAATATATCTTTCTCTACGTCCTTCCGAACAGCGTGCGGGCTATCTGGCTGCCAGTAAACGTTGCGTTTATTAATGCGCATCATATATTTACAGGAAAAAATATTGATTTTTTAAATTATTTTAGAAAGAAATCTTTCTTTTTCACTAAATTTAAAATGTTATTAACAACATGAATTTATTAATGCCAGACATTTTTGGTGTTGAAAATAATGTGCCAGATGCTATTTTTTATTAAAAAAATAATTAATTTCAAACCATTTTAGAATGTCTGTAACTTTAATATTACTTTATTTATACATAAATAAGTACAAATTTAATTTGCCAGACATTAATTCGGTTGCGTTCTTAATAGCCAGGCCGATTTATTGGTGTAGTATACCGCGGTGTTATGAGAGAGACAGTGACAAAGTAGGTAGGCGGAAGACAGACAGGATTACGTTACACTATTTAAAGTATTCGAAAAACTTTATTTTTATGTCTTCGATGATGAATATAATAAAAAATTAGTATTTAAATTATTTAAATAATAATAAATAGTTGATTAAGGGGTTCACCCATGTGACATCCTGTTTTTTAAGTATTCTTAGAGAATATTTTTTTTTGACGACCAGTAAAAAGATAGAACTTTAAATTTTTCATCATTTATTTATATGTATTTTATGAGTACGTATATACATGTTTAGCTAAAAATATCCAATAGAAGTGAGTTATAGTACTCTGAACACACCCTCCTCGAAAAATGAATACTCACTTTCCACCACGATTCCGGCTGATTGACTTATTTTAAATAAAAAAAAAACTAACTGCGTTTTAATCTATAAGCTTAAAGGCACAGAATGGACTATATTCAATTGAAAATATCAAAAATTGGAATTTTGATAGAACTGTGAAGAAAAAGTTTCGAATTTCATGTGGTTTTTTGTTATGTTTTTATTTTAAAAATAGAAATATTTTGAATTTTGAAATGATAGTAGTCCATTTTGTACCTATATATGTGCTGAGTCTACCCTATAAATTTGAAGTTTTTCGGTCAAACCGTTCTTGAGATATGATGGAGGAAAGTTTGAAAAACACAGCTTTGAGAAAAACGTGTTTAAAGTTTCAAGTGTGATTAAAACACAATAAAAATTTTAGCTTAGCGCTAGACGCAGCTGCTTTCTCACAACACCTGCTTCTTTAAATTAGTAATTATTTTAAATATTTTATTTTGGACTTTTTGATGTGCTCGCGCCTCCCACGTAGGGTTATGATGCCCCCCCCCTCTTAATAGGCACACTCCACTGATTGAGAAACGCTGGGTTAGAACATAAATATTTTTTTCACATGCACGTGTCTTTTTTTTAATTTCTATTTTCAGAAAAACTAGACAATTGTTTATATTATGGTAAGATATCTCCGACGCAATGATTTCGCTTTTATAGGTTTGTAAATTAATATTTTCGTCGCCAAATCTAGCAATGGAATCTGGAATTAGTTGCCGAATCTGAAAATGCTATATGGAATTAGTCACCAAATCTGGAATAGGTATATAGTCTAACTGTGTGTGATTATATTAATCTTCGTGAGAGTATCATAATGGCTAATAAAATGAAATGTGTTTTTTGCAATGGCCAAAATGAAAAAATAATAACTTTTGTAGAAGAAAAGTTGAAAAAATGTAAAGAAGTTTTATGTGTACGTGTTAATTTTAACTTAAAATATAACAACATTAAGTTACCGGAGGAAATTAATACTACCGATGGATATCACAGACGATGTTACAGTTCTTTTACAGCCTTAATGGCTAAATATCGTAATATATGTGACAATAATTCTATTTCATTAACAAATCTTCCTATTTCATCGAGTTCTACACCATTATTGCCAGATACTCCAGTGGCTGAACGTGCGACAGTGTTTCATTGCGTTGAAACTTCCAATTTATCTCAATTACAGACCTTCCTAGTGCATCTAGTTCTACAATGTTATTGCCAAATTCTCGAGTAGGTGTGAGTGAAACAGTCGTATTTGATTATGGGAGCTCAAGTTTAGCAGAAGACATTCCAAGCACATCAAATTCTACTGCGCTGTTACCAAATGCTCTAATTGATGTGAGTGTGAGTGAAGATCGCGAATCAAGAAACACAAGTGTTGATAACAAAAGAATTTGCTTTTTCTGTGGAAAAGATCGAAAGCAAATTAAAGGTAAACAACAAAGTTTACATTCTTCCAATGATGCCAACGTATATGACAAAATAATAGAATGGGTTACAAAATTCCAAAATCAAGAGTTATTACAAACAATTAATAATCTAAAAAACTCAAATGCTCCAATTTCTTATCACCATTCGTGTGAAGTGAGATATTTCAATGACTACAAAAAAATTACTGCTGATACTGCATGCACTTCCTGGCATAGTGTACGAGATATTCATAAGAATTTTTTGATAAAATTGTGTCAATTATTGAAGAAGATGTAGTTAAAAAAAGAAATTATTTGTTATTAGCTTCCCTTTGTGACATATATAATAGCGAATTACAAGAAGAGTTAATACATGAACCTCAAGCAGATGTAAGTTTAATGACAAATCATCATCTTGAAAAAAAAATAGTAAAACTATTCAAGCAAATTAAGATTGTATTGGAAAAGAAAAGAAACGTTATTATGCATAAAAATATTAACTTATTGGAACAAGAAGATCTGAAAACACTTGAAGAGGATGATCTTATAGATAAAGTTGCGCTCATTCTACGAAGTACTATTTCAAAAATAGATAAAACAACATTACCTGCCGTAATGAAGATGGAAGATTTGATTAATGGTGAGTGTACCATTCCAGAAAAACTAGATCGCTTTTTCAAAGCATTAATTGGAGGTAAAGATATTCGTCTTAGAGATGGAGTCAATTGTCATAGATTAAGCAACTCATTGGCTTCTGATGCTATTTATTGTGTAAGTAATGGTATTGTTAAGCCATCAAAGCACATAACTCCGGGTATGACCGTGAAAAGTCTTACAAGTAGTCGAAAAATAATTAATATTTTAAATCGACTTGGACATTGTTGTAACTACAATACACTGGAAGAACTGGAAACTGAAGCTACGATCTCATCTGTAAACCGTTCTCAAATTTGCCCTCCTGACATTCAGAGTTGGTCATTATGCACAGGTGTAGCATTCGATAATTTTGATAGGTACGTTGATACTTTAACTGGAAAGGACACTTTACATGACACCGTAGGAATAATTTACCAAAATGTAAGTGATGGTTATGATATTGAATTAAATTCAAGTAATATAATTGGAAATCTTGATATACCGCTACCACCAACAAAAAGAAGACGGACTTTTAACGAGGAAACTCCAGAACTACCGTCGTTTAGTCATCGACTGCAAATGTTAGAAAATTTAACACCAGCTGAAGAAAATGAACCAACTCTGCCTGCAAATTTACCTTTGATAGAAACAATAGATCTGTTATATTTACTTTCACACTTCTTGCATGTGCCAAATACTCCAATGTGGACAGGTTTTAATTCTAAAATCATTTAAGATACTAGTCCCAAACAAAAAGTATCTTATCTTACACCTATTAATTTTTCACCAACAAATGTAGCGGTAGTTAAACATGCAATGGAACAGGCCCAAATTGTTGGAAAGGAATGTAATCAAACATACGTGCAAGTTACTTATGACCTGGCGATAGCCAAAATAGCATATAAAATCCAATCAACGTCTCAAAGCCACAATTCAATAATCTTTTCATCCATCTTGGTTCATTCCATTTAATGATGGCTTTCTTTAAAGCCATAGGAGTTTTTATAAATGAGTGTGGTCTATCTCATATGATGATTGAGAGTAATATTATTGCTTCTGGATCAGTGAACGGTATAATTGAAGGTAAACATTTTAATCGTTGCAAACGTCTGCTCTTGGCTTGCAAATGTTACATTTTAATCAATTTTTGAAGATGGACAATACTGAATACAATTTCCTGAAGGAACAAGTTATGGACGATCTCCTTCATTATCAGGAAGTTATAGATTCTCATTCATCTATGACAATAGAATTACCTGATAATGTATTATCGAGAGTATTATCTGCATATCAAAAATTCGTAGAAGAAACAAGACAAGGTGAGCATGGCAAAAACGGCTCAATTCCATTTGATTTACATCCAGCTCGTAAACTATTATATTACCCTGTCAAGAAGCATACGCATGGGAGATTTTGAAATGTTCAAATATGTTATTCCAAATTAACCAATTTATTTTTCTCAGTAAATCAACCGAATTATGCTCGATGGTGTGTTAAATATTTAGACAATTTAAACAAAGTAGATGAAACACATCCTGGACTAAAAAATGATTTCATGAATGGAAGTTTTGGAATAAAAAGAACCGACAAACCATTCTCGAGGATACCAATTGATCTTACACTGGAGAAGACTATCAATGCCGAAGCGGCTAGACGTCTCAGTGGTATTGCACATTTTACTAATTCCATAGCTGCCCGTCAACGCTGGACCAAAAGTCACAGCATTATAGCTGCTATAATCTCCCACGTTCTCGATGTTTGTGGATTGAAGCAATTACAAGACGTGTCTGTGGATTCTCAACCAAATCAAATCAAAATTTATGGCAAACAAATCGCTGATTTCATTGAAATTTTTGAGAAGAATATTAATCCATTTGATGAAAGAGAGTTTAGACAAAGATAGTTTATATATATATATATATATATATTTCAAAAAATATACAAAAAATAGTTATATACCTAAGATATCTATAGTCATAATAGAAAAGATTTAGCCACAGAAATACTAAAAGCAAACTCCCAGCCTTAGGAACTAGGAATGCAGGTTTAAACTAAGTTTTTTGGCCAGCCAACCTTCACCTGAATTTGCCAATATTCTGGGCCATAGGGAAAGCAATAAATTTCTAGAGAAGTTTAAATATATTATAGATAAAACCATAATCTTTTAATGTATTACTATAATGTTATAGCCTTTAATAATTACTAAAATATTTAAAATCAAAGCTAAACTAATAGAAGACTTACCACGTGAATACATATTCGCCTCTTATGGACAATAACAGTAACGCATATAATTATTATGTATTGATAAAGTAGCATTATTACTATATATATACTTTTAAAATTCTATATTTTATTTTAAAATTCTCTATCTTTTATAAAATCATTTTATTCAATTACAATAAAATTTATATGATATTTAAAAAACGATATTTTCTTTTTTGTTTCCTTTGTTTAATTGAAGATTTTTTTTTTTCATTTCTCCTGATCAGTTGACTAATAGTAGGAAATTTACTCAAAGCTCTTTGGTCTGTATTCCTCATGAATCAGCGGACATTAAAAATTTATCTAACATACATTTTGGACTCCTTCTAAAAAGAATTCTATTTTCTGAGTCCTTGCTGCTTGTCCACATAAAGGAGAGGCGTAGGTTAGGGCAAATTTTAAAATCAGTGAGTTAACCCAGGAGTGATTACTGAGTCACCCCAGGCTGACGAAATATTTAAGGGGATCCACCCATGCAATAAGTTCAAGAAATCGAAAAAAAAAATTTCTTCTAAAATTTCTTTCTTAATATGTCTACAATAGGGTGGTAAATTAATTTTTTTTTAAATTTCGAAATCGTTATAAAGAAGCAGGTGTTATAAAAGCAGCTGTTCCTAGCACTAAGTTAAAATTTTCATTGTGTTTTAATCGGACTTGAAAATTTAAACATTTTTCTCAAAACTGTGTTTTTCAAATTTTCCTCCATCATATCTCAAGAAAGATTTGACCGAAAAATTTCAAATTTATAGGGTAGACTCAGCACATATATACGTACCAAATGGACTACGATCATTCCAAAATTTAAAATATTTCTATTTTTTATAATAAAAACATAACAAAAAAACCCCATGAAACTCGAAACTTTTTCTTCACAGTTCTACCAAAAATCCAATTTTTGATATTTTCAATTGAGTATTGTCCATTCTGTGCATTTAAGCTTATAAATTAAAACGCTGTTAGTTTTTTTTTCATTTAAAATAAGTCAATCAGCCGGAATCGTGGAGGAAGTGAGTGTTCATTTTTTCGAGGAGGGTGTGTTCAGAGAGCTATAACTCACGTTCTAATGGATATTTTTAGCTAAACATGTATATACATACTCTTAAAATACATATAAATAAATGATGAAAAATTTAAAGTTCTATCTTTTTACTGGTCGTCAAAAAAAATATTCTCTAAGAATACTTAAAAAACAGGACGTCACATGGGTGAACCCTCTTAATCAACTATTTATTATTATTTAAATAATTTAAATATTAATTTTTTATTAGACTCATCATCGAAGACATAAAAATAAAGTTTTTCGAATACTTTAAATAGTGTTAAGTAATCCTGTCTGTCTTCCGCCTACCTACTTTGTCACTGTCTCTCTCATAACACCGCGGTATACTACACCAATAAATCGGCCTGGCTATTAAGAACGCAACCGAATTAATGTCTGGCAAATTAAATTTGTACTTATTTATGTATAAATAAAGTAATATTAAAGTTACAGACATTCTAAAATGGTTTGAAATTAATTATTTTTTTAATAAAAAATAGCATCTGGCACATTATTTTCAACACCAAATATGTCTGGCATTAATAAATTCATGTTGTTAATAACATTTTAAATTTAGTGGAAAAGAAAGATTTCTTTCTAAAATAATTTAAAAAATCAATATTTTTTCCTGTAAATGTATGATGCGCATTAATAAACGCAACGTTTACTGGCAGCCAGATAGCCCGCACGCTGTTCGGAAGGACGCAGAGAAAGATATATTAAAGAATCAGCTTTTCTAAAATTCTTGTTTTTCTGACGTTGCTAGCTTTGTACTACAATGAGCGTATTAGGATGATTAACATTGTCCCGTTCAAAGTATTACGAGACAGCGAAATTTTGGTGGATGACGTTAAAAGGAATATTGCTTCCCGAAATTTTCTTCATCACTGCATAACACGTCATACACTTCCAACAAATGTCGATTTATTTTAATCCATTTAATATATCTTGCTTTTAAATAATGAATTATTATTTACACTTTGACTTTAGCAAAATAACCAAGAGGTAGCTCCATCAAAAAGGGCTTGCCAACATAAGACTGAGGGTCCTAGTAAGGTCATGCAAGTGTGTTTGGAAATAAGAACTATTACAATAGTGTTATTACGCCCATACAAACAGTTTCTGTTGTTGTTGTCGTGTCCTTCCCACAGGGAAGGAATGAAAGTTGCCATTGCCTGTGAGACAGGTTGGACTTCTTAACGATAGATGGCGACACCACCTATCTCCACCTCCACAATTTTGACATGGAACTGAAGGGGAGGGAAACATTCTCCAGCCCCCTGCACTCGTGGTTTCTGCTGCAACCACCCACAAGACTTTCGGACCCACTGATTTAAAGAGCACGTACTCCGTCTATACTCGGTGGTATTCAGTGGCATCGGGCATCGAACTCAGTCCCTCAGGTCTGGAGTCCGATGCTCTAACCACTAGACTCCCCACGGCCCACACAGTTTCTAATTATACTTAGCGATTTCGAGACTATCATTTTGTAATTCCTTCTTATATAGACTTCAGAAAAAAATATCGGCTTTTTTCCGGCTAAAACTAATGAAATACATGAAAAGTGTAATCGCTTATGTTATCTTTTTATATAAAAATGGAGGTTTGTATACTTAACCTCGCTTCACTCCAACACCGCTCAACCGATCACTATGAAAATTGGCATGTATATGTATTTTTTTCGGAGAAGGTTTTTGTGTTATTCTCTTTGTTGCAGCTCCCCACCAGGTGGCACTACAGCATATCAACTTCTGCACCATTCAATCAATCCCCAAATTGGCGATGTGGTCGCCAAAAATGATGCCAACTTGGATCTATCGCCAATATTTCGCTATGTTTCTATTGAATCGTTATTATAATGTAAGGAACGGAGTTGCTTGCGACTATTACAATTTTAACATAAAATAAATACAACAGAAATAAATATTAACGTATTACTCATGCACCTATAAATTATTTACACTATTTTAAGCGTTCATTACACAAACTTTGTATCAATGCATTACTTTTACTAAGTAGAGGTGGAAGGCTTAGAGGATTAGCTTAGGAAGGTATTTTCAGAAAGTGACCCACAATAGAGTTAAGTGACATTATAAATAAAAATAAATCTTGTTTAAAAGCTATTAGACCCTCAGATTCTAAATTTAACAAATATGTTTTTTGTTCAGCTGAGATATGTAAAAAAGCTTTTTTTGTGTTTAATTTGCAATTCATGTAAAATTAACTCATTAAAAACTTCTTTACTCTTCAATCTCTACTGTTTAATTTTTCAATTCAACCGTGTGAAGAACGAATATTCCAGCTAGCTAATAAAATTAAAATTTATATATTATAATTTGAAATTTTATAAACATTTTATTTTTTTAAAAATTTTTCACTTTGATATACCCTTCGACAAATATACACCGATTGGGTGGACAATTATTATGATTGTGTATTAAGTCTTTTCCGATGATTGGTCATAACTTCGCGTGGTTGCCACTAGAAAGAAAGGCAGTAATTAAAATGGATTCCCTGAATAGTAAACCATCAATTGCACTGCGGTGCTGGCGAATAAATGGGAAAATGTTAATTTAAATTAGTTTTAACCCAGGTGATTAAAGGCGTTCAAAGCGTCAAAACTAGTATCAGCAAAACAGATGGCTTATGAAACGTCTAGAGCAGTAATTACTATTGCTTACTGAGAGTGAATGACGAAGCAAAAAATCAGATATCAAATTCGAGCTTATTGTCATCATAGGCTACTGATTGCTCGCTCTAAAAGGAGAGTTGAGAAAATTGTCCAGTTCAACAGAATAGAAAACTTGCATCAAATTGCTGGGAATTAATCAAGAAGCACCTACGAAAGTTTCTGATTGAATGTTTCACCACACTTTACACTGTACACGCTATGTGAGCCAAATACCTGTTCGCAGCCTCTCCTGTTCGTCTTGAACAAAAGCAGACGTATTCAGTTCACAAATGAGCAAAAGTATTGGACTGTGGAGGGCTGGAAAAGATGTGGTTCTATGAATAACGTTTTCAATCACACCATGCAGATAGCAGGGAGCGAATATGAAAGAAACAAAACCAAAGTACAGCCCCATCTTCATTACCACAACTCTTCAAGCTGAAGGAGACAAAAGTATGGTTTGAAGGATGTTTTTTGGCCTTGCATTGTTCCTTTGATTCGTGTGAAAAAACATCTGTAAGCAAAAGGGTATTTAAATATCATCGCAGATCAAGTACATACTTTTATAATAATGAAATACTCTACGAGAAATGGATACATTGAGCTGTGAGCTGAACAATTATCCCTGTTATACAGCTGACATTGTGTCCAGCTAAGTCAAAGAGCATGACAGAAAATTTATGTTGCTCTGGTGGCCTTCACAATCACTAAATCTCAATCCAATTGAAAATCTGTGGGAGGAGAATAAACGAGACAGCAGGCACCTGGCTGCAAAATAGAACTCATCGGATATGGTCTTAAATTCCTCATACCATCTATCACCAACTGGTTAATTTAATATTAATAAGAATCCATGGAGTGTTAAGGGCAAATGTTTATTGTTTATAAAAACATCTAGATCTTAGTAAAAATCTGTCATATATTGAACTATATGTACAAATAAATATTTCTGTCTGTTTATTCATTATTACACAAGAGTAGAAAACATTGATCCTTTTTTTCTCGAAGCAAAAATATTTTATACCAAAGGGAAAACATATATCAATCATTTGCTGTTGAATTGAATAATAACACGAATAGTTTGAAATCTATACTTTTGGCGAGCATCTAAGAAAACATTGTAAACTGATTAATTCTGTTAGTAAAAGTTAATTTCCCTAAGCATTACCAGAAAAATTAATTTTCCCTTTAATATAATTTAGAATGTAAAAATTTCTCATTCATCTTTCTCCCAAAGGGCAGATAGAATAATCAAAATACACTTCGAGAGAAAATTTGCGTGAAAAATCTTCATTTATTTGTATTTCTTATCTCTTCGACAGAAATAATTCGGTTCATTAGGCATGTTAACGCTAATGCAATTAGTCGCTTTGAATAGCTATGCAATTATGAAGAGTACAATATTAAATAGCACAATTTCTTCATAACAGAGTCCAAAACAGTTCTAGAAGAATAATTTTTATTGAAGCTTAATGGGGGGGGGGGTTATGGATTGTAATTACTAACAGTAAATACTTAATATTCAATATTTAATGAAAAATAACACAGTACGCGTTAAAATACAGAGATAATTGGATATAATATTTACTGTTCCACACCTTTTTTTCTTTATACACATGCCTACATATTACATAAAATATGGCGAACTAATGATTTTGTGCAAATGTGTATATTGTTTCGAACAGAGAGAAATAAACAGACACGAAATTTAATATTGTTCCTAGATATTCCATCAGTTATTTTGTGGCATTCTACGCAGTTCCATACTTATAAAAATTAGGAAAGATATAAAGCTTACCATGCCGAATTAATATTTAAATATAGTATACAATATTAAGGGTTTAAAGGAAATACTTTGTTCTTTAAAAAATCATGTACTGGTTATGTTTGCTGTATGCATGCATTATAATCTTAATAAAATAGAAAAAAAATATAGATTATCTTTTTTAAATAATGAATATTACTATTTACTATTGTTTGAATGTCAATATTAAATCGTAGTGTTAAAGTCCATTTTCAAACATAAAAAAATAAAGTTTAATGAGATTTTTAGTTTTAAACTTTTATCGCAACATATCTGAAAGGTAAATTATTCAATTTCAGGAGCTTTAAATTTAATTTCTTTAAACTTCAATTTTTTTTATTTTTAATAATTTTACTTTTTATTTAGTTTAAGTTTAATTTAATAACTTCAAAGTGCCTAATTTGTTCTTTATTCTTTATTTTTAATTACGGCAATTTTTCACTTTCAAACAATTTTCTGGCATTGCTAAAACAAAGTATTAATTTTTTTTCACAGATATTCTGCCAAATACAGGATAATTTAATTTCATTTTAAATAATTGAAAAGCAACGGAATATTTAAAAATTTATATATACATATATGTGTGTGTATGTGTGTGTGTACGTGTATTATATGTGCGTACTTTAAAATCAGTATCAAAAATTCTAATTTAACCCATATGCACTAAAGAGTTTTCAAAGCTCTCATATCTAGCAAACCAGAAATATTATGTATTGCATGTTTTATGCATTCTATGAAATTAAATGTATTTATTACATCCAATTTGTCTATGTAGGCTAATTTTTCCCTCGTTCTTTTTTTATGAATTATTTATTCACGAGTTTGTAATTTGACACATTATTAAGTCTCGCGTAAATTCATCAATTTTGTCTCGTTGAAATCCAGCGACACGTATTTATTACTAATATGAACACAAAAGAATGATTTTATTGCAACTCAACACATATCTGTTCTTTACCATAAGGTATCCACATGCTAAATCACATAAATCAAATTCTTTTTTGGACCTCCAGTTCAGCAAGAAGTTTCCTCATCATATTTCTGTTTTTACTTGTATAAGTAAAAATTTTCTCCACATGAATCATAAAAAAAGTTTTTTTCTCTCTGAAACGAAAGAGGAATGCTTCTGGAACCATCGAAGGTGAGAAAAAACAATGCGCAGAGCTTTCTCTTGAAGGATAACCCAATTCTCAATTTCTGAAGGGGGTCTTTTTACAGAGGATCATAAATATTTCTCGGAGACCAAGCTTGTGGGACCAACCAACTGGAGTATACAATCGCTCATTACGTGACAGGACTTGCAAGTACTTTGAGAAGGAGTAAATATTCTTGTGAACCTTGCTTTTTCACTTCATTTTACTTCAACCAATATTCTTGGTGACTTATTTATAAGTGCTTCATGTATTCTCATATATATTTTAGATATATTCTCATATATGTTTCAGATGAATTCCTGACAAATTTTAAAGTTTCGAACATGAACTTTTTCATCATATTATTTGCAAATACTATTGTGAGTTCAACCCAAGAAATTTGAAGTGAAGATCTTACGAAAAAAGTAAATTCTTAGAATTATATATATGCAGTAGTTTCGAGTGAAAGGCTTTATTTACTTAATTGAATTTCTATTGTTGATTTGTAAATGTAAATGTCGTTGACATGATGGAGTAGGCTTTTTAATTTTGATACACGTTTATTTTCAATAGAAGAACATATCACAAACACATGGAACACATAATACAAATACGACACATGCGCGTTTTATATGACGAGTATAAGAAGCCGCTCAGTGAATTTTCCTGGAAATTGAGGTTTACACAGAGCGGCAACCGGAAGTCCAAAAACTCACGTGATTTCCCAGGACGTATCATTTGATTGGTCCAGAAAATCGGATGATACGGCTTATATAATAACAACTCTAAATTCGATGATTGCATAATTTTGACATACTTAAAGTTACAGTTATTCCGGGTAGCAGATAAAAAATTATTTTCGAGAAGCCCAATAAGAATCTAGAGTCATTACAAATTAAAAAGCTTTTAAAATCAAATGAAAATTAATTATATATATATATATGTATATAAAGTAATGTGTGAAGATGAGATTCACTTTCCATATTGTAGCTGTAATACTAAAGCAAATAATTTTAATATTGATAACATTCTAAATTATATCATTTTAGCATTACGGGAGTTATTTTGAACGTACAATTCTCTCAGAAGGGAAAAACGTAATAGGAAAAGGTGTAATCACGTGTTCATGTGAAGGGAATTATTAGTTGTTCATGAAAATACATAATATTGCTATGGTTAAAGTTGAAATCGCATTGTAAGGCACGTGTAAAATATTATGATTTTTTTGCGAGGATCAAACAGCCAATAAAGCTATTAATAATTCAAGTTCTAATACTTTTATGGAGGAAATCTCTAATATATATATTAAGATATAGGTTTTAATCCTCTAATTCTAAATGAAATGATAGGTGTTTTGAAATAAGTTTTTTTAAAATTTTGATTTAGATATTATAAGCAAATAAGAATCTAATTTTAAATAAATTGAAATTGAAATTGAAACACACACACACACATATATATATAAATAATTATAGATACCGATATAGATTTAAATATATGGAAAAACGTGTGAGTGTAGGTATACATACGTCAATAGATAGAGAAATAGATTTATACAAAAAAATCTATTTCAAAATATTCCTGCAGTTAAATTACAAATAAAAATAAATTAAATATAAAAATGACATGAAATATTTATTTAAATGATATATTAAAAGAACAAATACTTATATGACCAATATTACTATTTAAAAATAATTTTAAATATAAGTTATGAATGCTCCATCACTGAAAGCAATACTTGTTTCATTTTGAAAATTTTTATTTTTATGTAGTGCTTTTCAATTCATATGGGTGATACAGTAACATCAATAATTTTTTTTAAAAGCAAGTAATACCATTTTTAATATTAAATATTTTAGCGAAGCATGACACCATTTTTTCCCACATTTTTGGGATGAACTGTTCCTTAGGTAATTAAAAGTAAATCGCTTGAGTGGTATCCAAATGACTAAATATAAATTTGCACAAAAATGTTAAAAATATTTAATTTTCAATACGTTAGTATTGTTAAATTAATTATAAAAGCCATTACGCAGTACTGATATATTTATAAGTATATTATATCGGTGTAAATGTGCATTTTATTTTTTATAATGTCAGAATATATTTTTTTGTTTACTTTGATTTCCCAATATGCTCGCGCCCCCCACATAGGTTTATCATGGCTTTCTAGGGGAAGGACACCCCACTGATTAGAAACGCGGCATTAAGATATTATTTCTAATATAGTTTGTCTGTTGTTGTTAGATATACAAGGGGTGGTGAAAAGAAAATGTATGAAGTGGCAATTTGGGTACAGGTGAAGACTTTATTCAAAGTATACACCATAGGCCTGAGCACAATGATCCCATTGATGAACCAGCTGACGTATTCCTTGTTCCCATAATTCATTGCCCATGTCGATATACAGTCCCTCAAAGTTTCTTTGAATTCGTCATCCGAGTTAAAATGCTTCTCAATCAGATACTCAGGAAACGAAACGCGTGGGAATCGTACGGCATCATGTCCATGCTATCTAGTAGATGGTCCTGCTGTTCCCACTTGAAAGTAGCCAGTTACGCATGTGTGGCCCTGGAGATGAGTGAACACGCGTAATCGTGGAGTAAAACTGCACCGTCCGAGGCGATGAAAAGCGGTCAGATTAACATCTTACACTGTCAGAAACCGGATAACGCCTCGGTGAGCCTTAATCGTCAATGTTTTCAAATTGAGCATTATGAGGCATTGCATGTGAGAACATGCAATGCCTCATCAAATGGACCTCGCTCTTTATAAGAGCCTCTGCTCTCTTTTGCGCATGCGGGGGGATGGTCCAATCCACACCGGAGACTCCATTCGTACCCCTAGAAATCTCGCCACTTCTCCCATAGCAGCATTGGCACATGTGTTACCAGTTACGATGTTACGTACCTGTTCATTTGTCAACACACCTGTAGTTAAAATAAAGAATCTAAAAGAAAGGAATTCGAGCATCAATCGAAAATGAATAAGAGTAAATTGTAGGTTTTTTTCCTCTTTCCTCTATCTTTAATTTATATTTTTTTTATCATTCTTTTTCTTTACTATTAACCCCTTAAATGCCACTGGTGTATATATCCATCTCACTCAACCAGTGCATTAGACTTAAAGGAAGTATACATACGTCTTAGTGAAATGCGTAATTTTCATTGTGCTGCTATCAAAGAAACTATTCCGAGGTCTTTGAAATGGCTATAAAATAAACTTGACAGTGTTTGAGAAGGTTTACTTATTTTAGACAAAAATTTGCTTGTTTGTTTGGTCCTTTTCTTTTCTCCCCTATACACCGCATGTGCACACTTATGGGGAAAACGGTGGCATTGGGGAGTGAATCACGTAACTTTTAATCGACAGTTAATGGGTTAAACTGACCATATGTTTTAGCAATGAGCGAACATTTTTATAATACATTTAAAAACATCAGACACACTTGTGAATCTACTTCTCACATTTTCCACCATATTCTTAATAAATTATTTTCATTTGTTTATTCACTGTATTCCCAAAGAAAGGCACTTCCTTTGAAAGATAAATCCTTCATAAAAATAAATAAGTTGAAATATAAATATCTAGAGGGAAAAAATTCATTTGCAACAGCCTGATGCCGAAATGTATAACAAAATAAGTAACTGATAAAAAACAAAATTGTACTAAGGCAGTATTTGGAGATAATTTTTTATTCATCATGGTAAAACATAGCTCCTCTGAAGGTTAGTGAGAAATGAATTTTAATCTACTATATACTCTAACTTGTTATCCTTTTTTCCCAATGGGCAAATGCAATAATAAAGAGCACAATTTGGAAATGACTTTGCTCGAGAATTTTCCAGTTTCGTGTTTGTGTTTAGTGATATGCTTAATTTCTTCTGGGAGAATGAAGTAATTTAAGAAGTAGTTTAAACCCAAAGCGGCGTTAAATTCTTTGATAAAATCATGAAAATTGCAATTTGAAAAATGTAATTTAAATGTGATTGCAAAGATTTTTATTAATTTTTTATTTTTTTTAAATTTTAATTGGGTGAATTTAATTGCTTTTAAGACGTATGAATATATTTGAGGAAACAAGAAAGTTAATTTTGTTATACGAGTTTTATGGAAGTTAACTTACAATTTATTGAACTAACCATCCTTTCTCACTTAATTTTAGATATTGTGAAGGAATAATATAGGTATTGATTTTATGTGCATTATATGATTTTAAAGAGAAGAAAGAATTATTTACTTTTGTTTTCTTAAGAAGAACATTCAGTTAATTAATGAAGAACAAATTAGGTAAATACAAAATGTATGTAAATAAAAAATATCCAGTTTGTAAAATTTTATTACACTCATGACCATAAATTAAGGTTAATTCAAAATCACACAGAAATTGAACTCTAAAATAAAAATTTCACAGGTAGAATTATCACACACATCTTGAAGAAGAATATGCAAATTACAGGAAACCACCAGATGGTGAGGATAGTACGTCACAATGACGAGAGTGTAAGAGAGGGGTATATAAAGAATGGTGGCAAAGAAGTAAAATTGTTCAGAAGAGCTTTAAAAGCCTTTCAGTGCAATAACTGCATAGTTATGGCACAAAGAAAGCATTTGGATGATTTTTTACGTGGTAGAATTATCGGACGACTGGAATGTGGACGTACCCAGCGTGAAGTATCCGTAGAACTTGGAATCGCCCAGTGTCATCTCCAGGCTTTGGCAACGATTCCAAGATGATGGTAATGTGATTAGACGTTACAGCACAGGTCGCCTCCGAGTTGCAACTCCGAATGAGGACCGGCGTTTGGCAGTTATTGCCAAAAGAAACAGACGGAGCACAGCATCAGACCTATATCGTCAGCTCTTTTCAGCTACCGGTACGACAGTTTCAAAGCGGACCGTGTAAAGACGCTTAGCGCACATTGGTCTATATGCTCGTAGGCTTGTCAGATGTGTTCCCCTTACCGCAACTCACTGTCGCCTGCGATTAACCTAGAGTGGAGAGCATGCATTGTGGACACTGCAACAGTGGTCTTGTGTAATGTTTTCCGACGAGTCCAGGTTTAGTTTGCAGTCTGATTCTAGCCGGACTTTCATATGGAGACCCCCCAGGTACCCGTTATCACTATCAGAACACCAATGAACGACAGCGTTACAGTAGTGCAGGATGGCTCGTTTGGGGGGAATTACTCTTTGTTCCAGAACTGACCTGCATGTTCAGAGTGTAATGATGACAGGCCACATCTATCGGGATGTCATTCTGGAACAACATGTACGTTTGTTTCAGAGCGCCATGGGTGCTGAATTTCTATTTATGGATGACAACGCCCGTCCTTACCGTGCAAACATTGTAGACGAATGCCTTCAATCGGAGGATATCACCCGTATGGATTGGCCAGCATACTCACCAGACTTGAATCCAATAGAGCATGTGTGGGATATGCTTGGCCGACGAATTGCAGCCCGTCAACCCCCTTTCACCAGTCTACCGGAACTTCGGAGGGCATTGCTTGATGAGTGGTGTAATATTCCTCAAGATCAGATTGATAATTTGGTACTCAGCATGCGTAGGCGTTGTAAGGCCTGTATTGCATCGTCCGGGAGACATACTCCGTATTAACCATCATACTAACCATGTTATACTGTTTTTTGTAAATAGGTTCTTTTTTAAAATTTGCTCCAGGGAGTAAAAATCGCAATTTTTATTAATTATATCAAACATATAGCATCTTTTTTGCTCTTTACCTTTTGTTTAATAAATAGACTTTACAAATAAGTCAAATTTGTTTTGCTTCTGTCTCTTTCTTTGCCTGGACTTCATTATCCTTAATTTATGGACATGAGTGTAATTCTTTAAATGGCGATTAAACGTTGCGTGATTCGCTCCCCAGTGCCATGATTTTTACATAGACATGAGTGTGCGGTATATTTGAGTAAGAAGTAATGACGTAAATAAAAAAAATAATACTTTGAAATAAATAAATCCTTTGCAAACGCTGTCAATGTCATTTTATTGCATTTCAAAGTCTTTGGAGTAGTTTTACGAACAACAGTGCAAAGAAAAGTCGTGTTTTGGAAAGACGTATATATACGTCCGGGACATTTAACGTACATGTTGAGCGAGACGTATATAAACGCCGTTGACTAAAAAGGGATTAAAAAGTGATTCACATATGAATTTTAACAATATCTATTATAGGAGCTCGTTTCAAGAAAAACGAACGTTTGTGCCCTACCTCAGAAATATACATTCCTGATAAATGTATATTGAACATAATTTGATCATTAATGATGACATATACCTGAAAAATAATGTCTTGATTGCATATACCTTATTTACTCGAATTTTAGCCGCACTATTTTTCCAGTGTTACTGCTACTGAAATTCGGGTGCACCTTAGAATCGAAGGCAAAGCATGTGTTCAATGGAAAAATTGAGTTTCTACCCCTTTCAAAGGGAAAAATGTAGCCGCCCGATTTAGTCTCTTGCATTGATGTCTTATCCTATTTCGTAGTTTATCTACGGTATTCAGTCTATCTTAAATAGCGTTGTCTGCTCTTAGGAAATTTTTTTGAATACACACTCTCTCTCTCTCTCTTTCTTTCCATCATATAGACATCAAAGATATCGATAATAGCATCAAGATGAGTTCGCCTTGAAGCAAGTATGAAATTGAGACTAATTCTGTATGCAAGAAACAGAGCAGTGAAAGTTTGACATGGATGAAACAAACATAAACCGATGGTGAAAACAAAAATGAAATATTTTTGCTTGCAAATGATCAATAGTCTTTAATAGTCCTTTTACATTCTTCAAAAATACAATCTTTAAAAAAAAATTGTATAAGAAATGCATTGGATGGCACGGAAGATGACAATGCGTAGGAAAATAACCTGCATTAATTTCGAAGTCAGTAGTGACATTGGGAGTGAAGAATCAATTTCGAAAAATGATAGTGACTGTTAGCGTAACTTTTAAGGTTCATGTATGTATATGAAAGTTTTTAATACTGGTAAAATAAATAAATTATAAACTGCTTAATATTTCTCATTAAAAATATTTTTTTAAAAAAAATCTCTTAACACAGCACTCATTTCAATATTTTTTTTAAAAAAATTTCTCAAAAATTTTGAGATTTTGAGTGCGGTTTAGAATTAATGGTGGCTTAAATTGGAGTAAATACGGTAATTTTAAACCCCCTGTGTCCTGTCCCCTTAAGTGTGCACTTGTCTGACACGAGTTAAAGTTACAGGGAAATTTGCCCATGTACGCGTTTCACATGGACAATCTTTTCTTGCGCTATTTTATTTCAAATGCCCGCCAGAAATCTGTTCTAGTAAAACGAAACAGGTTTGATTACAATCCCCTCCCCCTTCGTTGCTAAATTACCTTCTGCTACGATTGAAATTGATAAAAGTAACTTACCCTGTTCCTATATAATTACGTTCTGTAAAAAAACGCATTTTTTTACTAGTTTTTCCGAAAGAAACTTGAGTTTTAAGGGTTAAAAATAAACCTTTGAAAATCTGCGCATTAGTTTTATAACATATAAAATGATTCTTTATATCCTTAACTCACTTCTAATTATTCACATTTTCAAAAATAAACTACATATAAACACTCTGAAGGATATCTATTAGTTCACACTCTTTATATGGCCTTAATAATTGTCTTATTGCCTTTTATATGGCTTTATAATTGATACTGGCAGATACATTTCTGTTTCCAAACCTCTCAAATAACAATGGGAAAAAAAGCGTGTAGTCTACAGAAAAACAAACTTAGAAGTTGTTACATAATATTTTCATTATAGTATTGATTACAATCGACACAAAACAAAATTTATTAGCTTAGATCTTTCAAGATGTTTGCGGATAGTTTGCGTTTTTGAAATGAGAGAAATGTATTGAAAAAGATCTTAGATTAATGGGCCCTTTAAATTAAGACTTTTAAATGCACATCTTGATGCGAAATATTTTGAATTCTTGCGGAGCAATCTTCGTTAACAAACCTTTTTAAAAAAGAAAGATTTCATTGTTTTTCCATCAGCCAAAGATTAAGTAGCCGTACTATTGTCGTAAGATTTCATTGCTGGATATTCTTTAAGGCATAATGAGTTTAAAGAAATGAATCTCGCTTTATCGGCATCAAACGAATCGATTCTTTTCGAAAATTCCACGGATACTATTTGTTCTCTTCTTTATTTTTCGTAAATGAAAAACCCAAAAAGGTCGATAAAGTGGATTTTAAATTTGATTTTGAATCTAATTGCACATTTGTCGCAACTGTTTTTCTGTAAGCATAAAATAAATGACACGTAATTCTCTCGTGAATGAACTTTATTATATGTCATTTACGAAAACAGCTTTTCTGAAGATTCCCTTTCATGATGTTTTGCTTAATTCCTGTTAAAATGATTATTTCAACTCGTATTTCTTTGATCTTGGCGGAACATGATCATTTGTATTCTTTTCTCAGTTAATTATATGTGATTGTGTTTTCTTTTACTTTACTCAACTTTATAATATTCTGAAATTATTTTAATGGGGGTAATTCTGGAAGCGGCGTCAACATTGAGACACCTTATAGTATATTTGGCATCAAGATTAGGAATATTAACTACTCCTTTGTTTTTAGGTCTGAACTTATTGCAATTTATAAGGGATTGCAATTTATTGACACTGCTTCTGACCTTGTCTTCAGGGACATTTGGATTTTAATCGACAGCCATGCTTCTATACAGCACCTTTCTCGTTGGACAACTGTTGGGGCATAACAAGCCTAAATATTCTAGATATTGTGGTTCAACTTTCTTCTAGACACTGTATTTACCTTCAATGTGTCCCCTCCCATATTGGATTGAATGGTAACGAGATAGCCGATATATTGGCAAAGTCTGCCACTGCTGATATCTTGCTGCTTGACTCTTGTCTAACTTTTGCTGAACTATCCTCCATTAAAAGGATTTAATTGAATGCATTTTGGAGAATGCCCCCTGGTCACCCTTGGTATTTTGGGGGGAAACCTTGTTGTTGTCACCAATTTAATATTCCTAGGGATCAGCAGACGGCTCTGTTGCTCTTGTGTCAAATCTCTTACTTTTCAACAGGGCCGGAAAAACTCTTCAGAGTATCACAGGTGCTAGGCTGATCAGGCCTCTCCCAGTCATATTCTGAATTGTTTGAGTTTTACATATGACTAGGTTTTAGGAAATCCTATTTTATTTCTTGATTTTTTAGCGATTTTTGGTTTTATGGAGATGGGGTGTGTGTGTGGGTGTAGCTAAGCTACACCATCTGGGATAAGAAACAACAACATAACAATATTAAAATAAATGACACAGCATTATACAAAGATTATACGGTTATTTTAAAAATAAGAATTTCAGGAAGTATTTCATTTATTAGTATATTCAGTTCCCAATTCTGAAAAAATCCAATAATCTCTGATAAAAAAAATTACATAAAAAAATAATAATAAAGGAGTACGGTAAAGTGTAATAAGTGTAATAATATCAAACATAAGTCAATGCATACGGAAAAAAATACTTCAATCAAATTACAATCGGGACGAAAATAGTATAATATTAAAAACAGTTATTACTTTCTTTAACTTAACAATTTAAATTTATTTTAAGAATTCAATATGCATAAAAATATATAGCAATGATAAATGTAAAAAAGTCACTAAAAATAGTTTTAAATTGCAAGAATTCACTGGTATAAAAAAGATCTTGCCATTAAAAGTATATTTTACACAAGCTATATAATTTCCTTACAACTTTTTTTATAATACTGAAAAAAATACGATGCTTCGAAATATTGAAATAAATCTATATTTTGATTTATTAAAATTTGTTCATTCAATGATTACATCAAATCATTCCTCAAAAATCTGAATTCACTATCGTTCTTCAAGATACAAAAATTACGTTTTCACATTAAATACAATAATTACCTTATATAATTCTGACAATCTTGATACCTAACTTAAAATGAAATATAATCAGTGTTAAATAAAAATGAAATTAAAATTATAATCTGCACTTATTAGAGAAAATAATCATTATCAATATGTATTCTTTCTTATATATTTAAGAGAAGTGAACTTTGCTAGTAAAAATGTTTATATTTTAGTAATTATAAGTTAGAAATTACATTTAATATCAGAATGTGTCTATAACTTTTGAAATGTCTAAATTTACTCTCTAAGGTAAGGCATTCATTAACATATCTTATCGAATTTTAGGTGGAAAGCGAAACTTAAATAGATTTAATGATTTCAAACTCGTTATGACGGCCTTGTTGACAAGAGCATGGCTACTGTGTCTCACAGTCCTAATTGCTTTCCCAGTCTAATATCTTTAAGCGTCTTAACAGATTTCTACACTCCACCGTCTAGTCCTTACCCAATGGCAAAAGTTTTCTAAGAATTTACGGGATAAAGCTATCTTAGCGTATAATATGTTTTCCATTAACTTGCATACAATTTATATATCATGATATTATTATCATAAAGTAAAGTGATTAAAGTCAAGTTGAATTATTTGAAAAGAAAATAAGACTTTTCGGGAAATCATTTTGTATTAATAATTATTAATTAAATAAAAAAAAGAAAGGAGAAAAATGCTGTTCACAAACATTTACTTCTGTTTTTAAGCTTTCTTGTTTTGCTGTAGCTTATGCATTTTAACCAGGAGGGTATATATATATATATATATATAAATATATATGCATACGACGGTAGCTCTGAAATGCTTGAAAAACGCGTAGTCTAGAAGTTACAAAAAATAATAATGGATTTATTTGAAATTACAAAGTCTTTTAACACAGCAGACGACTTTTTACTGACTTATGTCACTTTGTTTAGCGTAGAATAAATTTTAGACAGAAGAGAAAATGAAGTTGAGGCGGGGACATTATCGTGCTATGGTTTCCTATGATTTTAAAGCCAGATTAAATTGAGACGAATGCGTCCAACGACTGCAATTAACATTTGGTGATAAATATCCATGTATTGCTACTATATTCAGATGGTTTTAAGAATTTTGCAGAGGTTGCAATTCTCTTTAAGGTGAAGAACACACAGGAAGGCCGTGGTCGGCAGTAATCCCGGGTAATGTGTTTGTTAAATGGAAAATGTTCAGTGATGATAATTGCTGTATCAACCAAATGATACAGAAGGAACTTAACATTGTATCCACAACCATACACAAAATTATTCAAAAATAATTACATATGAAAAAAAAGTAGTTTGCCATTGGGTTCCCCAATATCTAACTGAGCACCAAAAAGAGTATTGTGTAATAATCAATAAAGAAATACTTAATTTGCTAAATGATGGTGTCAGTCACAACATTTTTAAAATTTTAACGGTTGATAAAACGTATGTACCATTTTTTTACGTTCCAACATGCCAAGAAAGCAAATTATGGGCCTTTGAAGATGCCCCCAAGCCGACAGCGGTGAAAAGACAACGAGCAATGAACAAAGTAATGTATGCCGTTTTCTTCAAAAGTACGGGATTGGTCAAAGCCATCAAGTTGAAATGATAGAAGACAGAAACGGAAAACTGATATACCAATAAATGTTTTCCAGATATTCTTCAAAAATGGAATGTTAGGGGAGTAATGCTTTACCATGCAATGCATCTTCCAATTCAACCGGATTAAGAGACGAGTTTCTTAAGGAAAAACAAATTAAGAGTGATAGAACATCCATCTTATTCTCGGATCTAGCTATGTGTGGAAAAAAAAAACTTTAGGTATTTTTTTACCTAAAGAAGAACTTTCGTGAAAAAAGATTTAAAAGATTTTAAAAAAAAATTTTAAAAACATAAGATTTTTTTTAAAATTTAGTTTAAGTTTTTTATGAACACATAGAAAATAACTTGGAATTTATAGTTTTTTTAAAACAGTTTGTTACGTGATTGATAAATATATATTCTAAAATCTACATGTTTATCATAAAGCAAATATGCATCCATTATTTCGTTTAATGTAATTACTTAAAGAAATTTCAATTATTCGTGAAATAAGTAAATTAAGTACCATACAAAAAATAAATAACAATCACTTCCACATGAAAGTAATCAATTTGATTCATACATTTTATGTTTAAAATATCCTTTTGAAAAATTTGATACATAATTATATGCATAAAACTATTACTTTAATGAGAAATCTTTTTCACTGATAGAAACGTAACTACTATACTAAATAGTTTGCTATTTTTAAAGATTATTTTTACTATAGAAAATATTTTCAGAATTTAGACTTTGTCATATGCCTAAGAAGAATTACATACACAATTTCTCATCTATTATATTTCGCCAATTTATAACTTAATAAATTACTTAAGTTTTCCGCTCACATCTTGAAGCATGGCATCTTTGAGACTCAGTTCTGATGAAGATGCTTGAGTTTATCTAGACGTGGGTAAATTATGGAAATTAAGAAACTTTCGTTCAGAAGATAAGTCTGTCGTGGAGTATTAAACTGGGTTTAGACTTTACACTCCTCTGGGAAATGATCTCTAAATCTTAATTATAGACGTGCAGGGTAATTGGAAACATCAGTCATTGAAGAATTACATTATAAGATGTATATTGTTACAAAAGAGAAATTCAAGTCCTTGATTTTATTAGAAATGTGTGAGATAAAAAGGAATCTTTCTTCTTTGCCACTCATTTTAATTAAAAAGTAAATGTATAAATCCAACCATATGCAATAATAGATATACATGTATCAGTGTTCTTCAAAATTTTTCGACCTTCGGAACTCTTAGAACTATAAGGTATTTTGGGGGAACTAGAAAACCCACACACGCTCACTTAGATGAATATATCTGTGGCGGTGGCACCTATATAAGCCAGTAACAACCTCCGTACTAAGATGATCATCTTAATATAGTGGTTATGTTATGTGCTTACAGAATGAATGGTACCAAGATCGAATCTCCTTCATTAGTGACCCTGGGACTTAAAAAAAACACAACCTTTGAGCAGGAATCTTGGCGCCATCTATCCACCGCAAATGTAACCAAGCCATCTCACACGATTGACACCACCAGCAAAGCCATCGCGCCCGAATGAAGCAACCAGCAAAGTCGTTTCGCACGAATGATGCAACCTAGCGATGCAGCAGCTCACACGCTTGCCATAAAAATCATATCGTTTACCTTATCGACTCTCTGGTAAGGGAGTGTGTGCCAGCGGTATCTATATAAACCTGTAACCACTTCCGTATTAAGATGATCACCTTAGTATAGGGGTTATGTGTGCTTACGGAACAGAAGGTACCGAGATCGAATCTCCTTCGTATCTTAAGAAAACACTTAAAATAGATCAACATGCTATGAGTACTTTATGTAAAGACAATTTAAAAAAAAATATTGTGTTTCTTATTAACATTTTAAGTAATTTTAATTTAATTTACTCATTAATAATATTAGTTTGATTCAAGGATCCCGTTCACAGACATTATATGTAGTAACTAGGATATGCGCTTGCGATTTTTTTAAACCAGCCGTCCTAGTCTGGGTGTATTGAAATTGTCTGCAGTCGTATTTCATTGGTTTTTATAGTGATTCAGGTTGAGAAATTATTTTCTCAGTAATACATCTTCCTGAGTGGCATTGAGATATTTATAGCTCTGTGAAAAATCTTATGTATTTTGCATGGATCTGTACCTACAATTTAAGAGTTCTAGCTTTATTTTCCATTTTAACGCCGAGTCTGTGGAAATGTCGATTAGTTATTTATTACCTGTCCTTAATTATAGGTGTTTATTTCCACAAATGAAACACATGCGTTTTCCATTTGAAAACTATTTAGTTTTGAAAAACATTGCACTAAAGAGTATGAACCTATTTCGTGAATTCCGGGATAGTAAACAACTGAATATTCACAGACACGTAGGTATGACATATAAAGAAAAATGTTTTTTTTTTCGTTTTGTTATCACAAAAGCTTAAGAAATATTACAAAATTTTAAGTTTTATATAAATAAGATTTTAAGTTTTAATGACTGAAATGAGTTTTAGATATCTGTGGTTAATTGAACTTGATAGAAAACGTGAATCCATTTTGCATACACATTTATAACTTTCTTCTCTCGTTTTTTTACTGTGACTCGTGGAACCTCAGGGTTCTACGGAACACTGTTTGAAATTATAAATAAGAAAAATAATAAAAAAAAAAAAAAAAAAAAAAAAAAAAAAAAAAAAAAAAAAAAAAAAAAAAAAAAAAAAAAAAAAAAAAAAAAAAAAAAAAAAAAAAAAAAAAAAAAAAAAAAAAAAAAAACAAAAAAAAAAAAAATAAAAAACAACTCGAATACGATATGAATGGCAATGAATTCGACTGGAATACTACTGATTCTAGAATGATTATGCAATTAATATGAATCAATAATTACTATTACAAAAATACAACCCCACAACAATGTGGGTAATATTGAATTTAAATATGCTGTGATGTATATGAAGGTATAAACTGCGGATTTGATACGTATTAATTTGGAAAACCTGATCCTATTGGCATGTTCTTTTATGCATTCGAAATTCGATCATCTATTAATATATAATATATAGACAAATTAACTCTGAATAAGTACAGCAGAATAAAAAATCTTGTGGGATTTAAGATGATAAAAAAGGCTGTCTATAATTTTAGTTACATAAACATGCAAGTATTTTGTTTCCGTTCATCAAAAGGTAGAACTATATCGAATATTTGAATACAAAGAAAAATCCTACAGACTTTCATGGAAACCAATTTCAGTACTTTAAGAAATTCTAAGCTCTTAAAGATGAATATTTTTACGCGTAAAGAACATGCTATAATTTTTCGAGTAAAAAATAAAAGTGGAAACATTTTTGAAAAGTCTATGACAATAATGGCGAACCAATGGCACGCGATGCAATGTTTTGGGCACTCCATGGATCAAAACGTATTGCATTTTAGTTCAAAATTACAAAGTTCCCGATGAAGTAATACGAACAAATGCTAGTGATTCAAAAATTTATTTAAACAAGGAAATAGTTGGAATTGATTGAAACAGAAAGATAAACAAGAAATATAAATAAAAATACCAGTAACAAAATTTTGGAAACATGAAATTCGTGACTCCAGACTTATTTAACTGGTTAAAGAAGCTGGCTCATGCTATTTTAACCATTTTTTCATCTGCTTATGCCTGCGAGTTATTATTTTCAGAGATGAATAACGTTAACGATTCGCTTAGAAACCGTTTGGCAGATGACTCCAATACAGCAAGCGTTCTTCTAAATGTAACATCTTACAATCCTTATATATTATTTTTCTGGGAATCTGCAACACACACAGCAGAAATCACACTGATATTACTTTATAATTTGAATTACACGTATAACTAACAAATTTCCTACTATACAGTACAAAATGCATTTTTTCGTAGTAAATAAAGAGCTTTGAGGTGTTAGTATTTAGTTTTATTATTTTCCCAATAATCGTTAGACAAAATCATTTGATGGCACGTCTGTACCTCATTAAACATTTATTTAGAAAAAAAAAATGACACATGATCCATAAAGGTTCACCATCCCTACTCTATGATATCGAAGACTTAACTATACCAATAAAACGAGGAAAGTTTTAATTACCTTTGTGCAGAATTATCTACTCGTTTTCGATTTTTCTGTGGGCAAATAAACAAAAAAGTTAATATATATGTAGAAATTTGAACTTATTTCTTCCATACAATACGATTTGTTCAAATATTTGAGCTCTCACACATATGTATATGTATAGTCATTTGTGAGTTTCCATATAAATAAAAAAAGGAAAAACAATAAATATAAAGACAACAAGAAATCATACGTCACAAATGATATAGCCTCAGTAGTGTAATAGCATACTCTTCTCCTTAAGAACCAGAACTGTAAAGTTAAAAATAATTTTTAAGGATAGCCAACCTTTCCCTATATTTGCTTAAAGTACTGGACTGCCGGAAAAAGAAAATTGAAAAAAGTTAAATTCCTTTAATACTAATGCAGTGCTTCTCAAACTTTCAATACTTGTGACACAATTATCAATCATAATTTACATCGGGCCCCTCTTCCATACAAAACAATGTATTAAATTCAGTGATAGTATACTTTGACTAAAGCTACAATGCGACTTTAATTATAAACCGTACAAATTATCAATATAAGTGTTAAATTCTGTACATAACTTTATGGCATGTCCTTAGGGGTACTGGTAATTATTAAATTTGCACTTAACTTAGTGTTGTTAAATTAATTATGAAATATATTGTACAGTACTGATACATTTACTATTGTATTATACCAGTGTACATCTGTATTTTATTTTTATTACATCAGAATGTATGTTTTGTTTTGCTTCCTTTCAGTAAATTAATAATTTAAAAAAAATAATCTTTTTTTTTCGACTTTTAGATATTCTTGCTCCCCCCCCACCCCGTAATTTATCACGCCCCTCCAGAGGGGCGCGCCCCATAATTTGAGAAACGCTGTACTAATGATAAGAATCATTGTACACATTTCTTAACTTTTTCAATTTTTCACTTTTGTAAAATGCTGAAAATTTCACTTTTTTGTGTGTGTGTTCTTCAATTTGCTGTTAGAAAAAACAAAATAATTGAGCTTTCTTAAGCTATAGAGTTTCACATATTTTTAACCAATTTTTAACTGTAAGAATATTAATAAATTGTCATTTAAAATACTGCTTTGTTTACTCATTACATACGGAATTACTATACTATCATGTTATTATACAATTTAAAATTAGCATTTTTTGATGATTGATTTCTTTATGATGAGGCTGATAAACTATTTTATATAAAATATGCCCCTACCATTGTTTCAATAAATTTGCTTACTTTATCTAACTGCCTCACAGAAAATATTCAAATAAAAATGCTGTCTGTTTAAATGTATAAAGATCCAAAAGTTTAAGATTAAATACAAGAATGTACCGAGAATAACGCATGCAATTAAATAGAATGACGAAGAAGTAAGTGTATATTTATCTTTGAAAATTAAAGAAATATAATTTGAAACACAGTCATATTTTAAACGTTAAGGAAAACTCATTAAAGGGATCCTCAAAACCCTGTTTTCGAAAATGACATTTTATAAACCTCATCGTCGATATGGCCGGATAATTTATTTTACACTTTCAGAAACACAGCCCCAACAAATGTGCAATTAGATTTGAAATCAAGTCTTAAACCTACTTTAATGTTCTGTTTTCGTTTCCTTTCCCCAAAAAAGGAAAAATAAGTGTCAAATCCAAGAGGGAATCGATTAATTTAATGTCATTGAAGCGAAATTCATTTCTTTAAACTCATTCTGTTTTTGAAGAATATCCAGCAAATTTTATCTTGCAGTAATAACAGAACTAGGTAGTTTGTGGCTGATTGAAGAACATTAAAATGTGTCTTTCAGCAATACTTATTAACTAAGAGTACTCAAAGAATTTGAAGCTTTTTCACGTTAAGGTGCGTCTTTGAAAGGCTTAATTTAATGGATGCTATTAATAGAAGAGTTGTTTCACTTAATTACTCTTACTTCAAAATATTAACCTACGTGTACACATCATTAAAGTTAAAGCATATGATTCTCTTGTTTATAATAATGAAAAAAAAGTATTATACATTAATGTGATTGTTAAGAATAAGTTAAAAACATCATTAAGACTTAAGTTCCATAATGCTCATTTTGATGTTGAAATAGTTTTCCTTCGTTACGTTTAATCTACGATTGAGGATGAAAATTTCAAATTTATAAATATTTAAAACAAATATTTTTTTCATAATAAAATTAAGAATTCATTTTTGTTTTGAGGAAAAGAACTTTAAATAAAAGTTAAATAAAAAACAATACATTTTAAGATTTAATTTTGCAAAATACTTTCTCTTTTCTTTTTTTTTTTTAAATTTTTTATTGCTGTGAAAGTGTGCAGGAATATGAATGTTAAATAAATCTAGATTTTTGGAGTAAATGAAATTGTTGCTTCAATTAATTTATTATAATGATAAAAGAGAGAGGAAGAATCAAAATATGTTCTTAGTAGAAGCAGTAGGAGAGTTTAACAAAATAACATTTTACAATTTTAGGAAAGATTTGTATTTAATTTGTTCACGAATAAACTTCTAATATTTTAAAAATTGTAAAAAATAATAACGTTTCATATTTAAACCATGGTAGATACCCCTTTTACAACCACCATTTAGCACATTTACTTCAATAAGCAAACCCTTATTGCATCTTATTGCATATCTACTTGCCTATCTGCCTATAAATGTATATATTTATATGCATGTATATCGTAAAACCATTACATTATGTCCACCCTTCGTAATGAGCTGGCCTGGAGACATAAATTACAGTGCGAGTTTTACTTATACTAGAACCTACAAGGCACCCATGCACTATCTTCCGTGCTTGAAATTCATACTTAAACTATATGGGTGTTATTTTCACTCATGTACACTTTAAAAATTTAATTTTAACTCTTCCCACTATAACGTACAAGTAAAATAAATATCAATAAGTTTATTAGCAAACCTTCCTGGTGTATCAGATATAATTGCCATTTTTATAATAACACACTTAAATTGGTGCTGATAATTTCAAATGAATAATAATATTGGGGTCAAATTTTTCTTTGTGTAGTACTTATTAAATAAAATAAAAAATACTTCATATCAGTAATATTAAATTTTTACTTTATTCTGTTAATTTAAATATTTTTCATGACTTAAAAAGATGCTTAATATTTGCAGAAAACACAATAGCGGCAGCTGTCATCAAAATGATTTTATAGAACATGCTTAATAGACACACTTTTAACTAAAAATTTCAAATGACTCAATGAAAATAAAACTTAAATTGAATCAGAAGACAATATAAAGGAACTAATTTTGCTTTTTTTCACACATGTGTTAGAACTTATATTATTGTATATGAATAGCATATGTCTAGATTTGATGTATATATTACTCTCATTACTGCAGCGTTTCTCAAACTGTGTGGGACTATTTTGTAGTGGAAAACAAGCATGGTTTAGCAATTGTTTAATTTGTCATGAAATATTTAAGAAATACCAATAAGCAGAAATCATCCAATGACACTTTTACTGGAAGATCGCTTTTAAGAGATGACAAATAAGATTTCTTGAATAACCTTTACAACGGAAAAAAATGCTTTGCCAGTGGTAATATCACAGCGATAACAAAGGTACCTTATTGAATTTGTTATATCATTGGTAATCATATGAAACCATTTACTGATGCAGAAATTGTGAAAGAGTGAGTCTTAAATGATTCCAATTAGAAAAATAATTCAGTGACCAAAACAAAAAAAATATAAAAAATAATAATTAAAAAAGCAAAACAGGAGTTTTAATATTTTGATCAATTTCCACATTTTAAATTTTCTGTTATTTTGATCTTAAAAAGCAATTCTCCCCCCTCCCCCTATATTAATCACCATCTTGCGTTTACATATGAAATAGCTAACATATGTATGCTGCCCGGTGGGGAAATGTTGAGTACTCCTGTTCTATATGCAATGTTCTCATATAGTAGTGATAATTAACATTTTAATGTGGTCAACGTAAAAGATGCATATACAAAAACGAAAATAAAAGGGAAATAAATTCTAGGCTTAATGAAAGCTCGAAAAGGATTTACAGTTTTTTTGTGTGTTTCGTTTTCTTAACAAAAGTAAATATATTTATTGCTATTTTTTTTTTTTACCATGCTTAACGGAAGAGCCTAATTCCTACTTATTTATTTTACAAATTGTCCTTTTGATAGAAGGAAATGTAATGTTTTAAATTTCCTGGAGAATTTTTCTAAATGTGTCAGTGGGGCTAAGAAAACTAATACAGTAGAACGTTGTCATCCGAACGACGTTTATCCGAACGTTTATTATCCGGAGCGTCAAATATCGGGACCAAAGTCCGGATATATTTTCGAAAAGTGCAATGCTCAACAGTTGTTTCGCGCGAGGCCAAAAGAGACGGGAAAACCCAAGGGAAGGGGCATTTGGGGAATTTCAGTTGTGTGATTTGGTGCACATCTGCGCAAAATTTTGGGTCAGTTTGTTTCCAATTGAGGGGGTGTACACGTGCTCTTTTGCTGAGTTTTGTAGATGTAAAAACCTGGATGACATGTTATGCAGAAGACTGTGGATTTCAAATGCTTAATGGTGACGAGATCCGACGAGAAAAAAATCCGACCTTGTCGACGATGAAAAAGACGAAGACGAGAACAACAACAACAAAAGTAGCAAGGGTTCATCAATTGCTGACGGGTTTGCTGCATTGGAGACAGCTATGGAGTGGTACGAACAACAATCACAGTGCTGTCCTACTCAACTACTGCTGCTTAAGAGAATCAGATACCTTACAGTGAAAACACAAAGGTGTACAAAGGTACAGCTGAAAATAAGTGATTATTTTCCACAATAAAGGCAAAACTGTGACATTTTGCTTGTTCTTCAACCACGTTTCCGGAATGTGATGATTTTCAATATTCGTATAGATTTCGGTTTCATATACTGCATGAATCGCATTCGGTTTTCGGTTTTCCGAACAATCGCATATCCGAATGGTGTCCGGTCCCGATTGATTCGGATAAACGGCGTTCTACTGTATCTGAGGAAAAATCAATGGCAAGTAATTATATGTACTTTAAATTATTTACCGCGTTTTTTCTCTGACTAATCATATAAAACTTACTCACCACTATTTAAACATGTTTCGTTTATACTGTATCTTCCTCCCTATGATTATTCATTGTAAAAAAAATGTTTGTGTGAAATATCGTATAATTGTTTCATTGATTGAATATATAGCCAATAATGATAACAAAAGTACACATAATCCGTGCAAGTATCGATAGTCAGAATACTTATTACGGAATGTGCTTTCTGCATATTATTATTTAATTAGTATCTTATCCAATAATTCTACTTTAAGTAATAATTTAATCTTCTTCAAATATTCTTTTTAAATTTTTAGATGTTCACTATAGGTTATCACGTGATTAATTCATTTTTGGTAAACACCAACAAATAACAAATCTAAATGTTTATCATTATTCATAAATCCAAATGTGCGTTTTCTGAGTTTCTCAAATATTTTAGCAATTTACATTTTAAATAATAGGGAATAAGCCGGAATAATAATAAACAAATTTTTAGCAAAATTCTATCTCTATCACGTGACAAAGTAGACAGTTGCATTTTAGCACCGCAGAAACGTAAGATTTCTATTCTCCTAAGTAATTAGAATATTATGAAACGTAGAATGGATTCCATGTTAATATTACCGTCTTAATGAGTTTTCATTCATTAGAACACTTTAGGCTTGACTTATTTATCGAAATTTGAAAGGATATGCTAATGAGTGTATGTTATGACTGTTAAATAATTTCGTAAATCAGGAATGTTTTGTCATATTAAATACTAAACTGCTTAGAGGAAGGACTCAAATCTTCGTGATTCTTAATAAGATGAAAATTTACGTTGATGGATTTTTGTAATTTTCTAGTTCGAAAAAGAATGTATTTACATATTTCATAGTAATACATTGCGTTGATTTAGCTAATGTCATTGCCGATAAACTAATTGTAACAGAAAATGATTTTGTTAATTTCTTAAATATGACATATTTCATGCAAGAATTGTACATGTTATAAGGTTATTTTTTAATTCAGCAATTCAACATTAAGTTTACTTAGTTTATTTAATTTAGAAACAAATATACGAACACATCAAGATTAACATAACCGATAAAACAAATTCTTAAGATTTTAAAAGCAGAAAATTATACAGCCTTCAAAATTTGAAAAAACTCACAATATTGATAGAAATTTTCTCACACGTCTTCCTATAGTTTGTTGTAAGATACATAATTTTTTTTTAGAAATATATTCGGTATTGACTAAATATTTAAGTATAATCTTGTTGCAGATAAGCTTCATTTACTTCTTCGACTATTTCCTTATATATTTTAACCCTCCGTTAAGCGTGCTAATTCTAAGATGCATAATAAACTTAGTTTTGGTGCCGAGTCCCCACCGTGAACGGGAAGTAACCCATCCTTCTTCTATGTGTATTTATCACTCGTACTAGGGTTCAGTGCTAAGGATGAAGTTGACAACTTTATATTTCAGACAGCAGGGAGTCTTGAATCTGATAGATGTAACGCACCCAACTACGTACTTCTTAATATCCTTCTATTGTTTTGTTAGTTTTCATATTTTCTGTAACGTAAAGTGTAGTTTAAGTTTTATACTAAAATAACGCGAAAAAGAGTATTTTGCAGCTGTTTAAAAAGATTGCGGAAATAAAATACATCTGGAAGATACCGCGTGAAGTCATCCTAAAAATAACATTCACATGCCTCGTTCATTACAACTCAGGATTGAAGAAATATCTGATGCACAGCACCTTGTTCTTAAAAAAAAGAAGGAAGATAAACAACAAGAATTATGAAGAGCACAACAACAACAAAAAAGGCACTATCAAAATTTCGTTGTATAAAATGTGAAAAATCCATATGCTTCGAATAACGTAAGATAAATTGTTAAACTTGCAACAAATAATCTCAAAAATGTAAATAGGTAGGGGTGACAGGGATAACTAACCACTACCTTTGAGGTGTTTCAAGTTTAAATTGCAGTCCTTGATCTATCTTAAATATTTTACGATGTGTATAGCATACATATGTACCTAACAGTATCAAATTTGTGACAAAATAATTTGTTATTAAAACTGCTTTCAGAAGTAAGTATATTTATTATTATTTTATATTACATATTTATTATCCTCTTCAAACGAAAGTATGAGATGCCACGCCCCTATAGATGGAACTTCTTAAAGCTCGCTTAGCGGATAGTTAAATACATTTTTACTTAGAGAATGATCCAGCTAGGGAACAATTGAAATTTTTCCATAATTCAAACAGCATCATTAAGGAATAAAATTTTTTATACTACAACCAATTAATAAGATACATTATTTTTTAAAAAAAAAAACCCTGAAAAGTACATATATAGAAAAAAAAATGAAGAAATAATGTTCTTTTTTGACAAATGATTACGACAAAATCCATTAAGAGAAATTCTTCATAAAATATTATCCTTGAATAACATAAGATAATGACCATCATGCACGTAATTTATTTTACATTTCCTGGAATATGATCCTTTCTCTTTCAATTGAATTTCAATTGAAAAATTTAATAGATTTTACATGCGTTTAATATCAGCGCATTTTAAATGAAAAAGAGAAAGATAAAATCCTGAATAAAATACATTATAATTATATCAGCAGACATTATATTTCTTTATTAGATATTAATACATTCTGTTTTACGTAATATTTTTTTAAAAAAAGATGAACCTAGCAAATTAAAAGTAATGCATTCTCATTCATGAATGAAAGTATTTTAAGATTCATTTTTCAGGTAAAATGACTGGCTAATGACACACAGACAAATTTGAAACTATTAACAATTTAAGAATTCATTGAAAATCTTTATTTAAAAGCAATGGTCATTTAAGGAGATTATTTCTATAATTCATGGCCGTTTAGGTCAGTGGTACTCAAACTTTGTTTTTCCGCCAGGCCACAGAGATATGTCAAATATATCACGAGGGCAATGATTCATGGGGGAGGGGGTTGCTTTAGGATCAAGTATGTTTGTGACGGATCTATACGGTTTTTCAATAACCTCTTCTTTTTATCTTTAGTTCAAATTATTCATTTCAACCAACCTTCATCGAGAGCCAAACGTGTTTTATGTAAATAAGGAATATTATATAAATTCGGTTTTTGCGAGTTAAATAGAGCTAAGTAAAAGAAAGTGAGAAGTCAGGTGAATTAAAAAAAGTGAAGAGATCAAGAAGTAGACACGTAGTTGTTGACAAGTTGAGCGAGCTTGATACGTTTCGATGTGCGTGAAGAGAAGCGGATTAAAAGTATTGAAATTCACTATTACGGAGCGTGGAGTCTTCATCAATTCATTCAGCTAATTTGAGTGCCTGAAGTTCATCACGAAGGAACCGCAGCAGTAAAATATAAGGTTAATGACTTTGATTAAGTAAACCTGATTATTAGTGTGAGGTGTAGAAGTAACTGTGCGCGTTTAAGCTGTCCTAGATTCAGTTGAAATTCTGTATTATTATCCGCTTGTATTAATATCTCACTTCTGCACTATACTCTCGTTTATTTATCTTAATTAGAATTGTGTTGTGTTTGTTTAATAAATTCTAATAAGAATCAATAAATCACTTTGAATTGGAATAATGTCTTCCGATTATTTAGTTCCTCCAACCCATCTAGCCGGGTTTTCAGATAGACAGGAAGGTATTAATGTAAGGGGTGTCTACAGGTCACCACACGTATAAAGTAGAGGAAATTGATAAAAATATTAAAACTTAAATTCTGGATTTTATTTTAAAAAATGTGAAATTCTATTAAATTCAACGCACAAAAAAAAGTTTTACGCATTTTTTACTTAGTTATGGGGTTATTTCCATTTCCTTTCAGCAATGATCCCAAGTATTTAGTTTGCATCCTACTATGATAAAAACAACAAAACAATACTCTCATGCATTTTGATAACTTGATTTTTTTGACAAAGCCTCAGTTATTTTAATTTTATATATTAATCTAACAAGTACAGATTGGTATTAAAGAGTTTTTACTGTATTAATATATACATATATATGTATATTATATATATATATATATATATATATATATATATATATATATATGCCAGGTCTGGAAAGTTTCGCTTCAAATTTAAGTAAATAATAAATAGAAATAGAGCGAATCATTTACTATAGAGTAGGGAATTAAGGGTAAATAAGATTACTTAAAAGTAGAGTCACTGCTGACATAACAGAAAGAAAACGTAATATATATATACTCAAGAGCCAAAACATTATGACCACCTGTCAATAACGAGTTGGTCCACCTTTGGCGTGCAGCACAGCTTAAACCCGCATTGGCATTTATACCACAAGTCCTTGGTAGATGGCCGGAGACAGATTGTACCAGATGTTTAAGCAACGGTCACGCAAATACGAGATATTGCCAATTGGTGGCCTTTGAACTCTGAGCTGCCATCCCATGACATCCCAAATGTGTTCTATCGGATTGAGATCAAGTGAGTTAGGCGACCAGAACATTAAATGGACTTCAGTATCGTGTTCCTGGAACCACTCGAACACAATTTTAGCCTTGTGACACGGGGCGTTGTCCTTTTTGAATATTCCATTTCCAGTTGAAAAAACAAAGGCCATGTAAGGGTGCAACAGGTCCGCAATGATGTTCAGATACCCTGTAGCATTCATGGTCTGCTCTACCACAACCACGGGCCCAGAGACGCCCAAGAGAACGTCCCCCAAAGCATAATACCGCCACCACCGGCCTGTGTATGGCCTACTGTATATTGAGGGAGCAACTGTTCGCCTGAAGGACGGCGTATCCTGATACGGCCATTGGCGTGATGAATGGCAAACCGTGATTCCTCTGACCAGGTAACTCTCTCCCACTGATCCATGGACCAGTTGTAATGTTCCCAGGCTCAGCGCAGGCCCAGTTGGAGATGACGCTTGGTCAGCAAAGCCTCTAGAGTGGGACGTTTGCTGCGCATCCCCATATCCAACAGTGCACTCCGATACTATTCTACTTATCCCTGCATTGTATTGGACTGTCAGCTGAGCCACTGTCTGACCCCGGTTTTGCTTCACCATGCGAGACAGTCTCCGACGACCTTTTTCTTTGATAGCGTGTGGACGTCCAACACCATGTCGTCTACTGCTGGTTTCACCGTCATTCAACAACTTTGCATAAGTACAAACAACTGTAGATCGAGAACAACCCACGAGTCGTGCAATTTTTGGAAATACTTGTTCCGAGCCTTCGAGCCATTAGAGAATCTGCCCTCTATCAACGTCGCTTAGTTCCGCAGACTTTCCCATTACACACAGAAGTAAGTGAAAGAATGATTCTTCAGACTCTCCAGCAGCAGTTAAATACCACTTCCACCTGATCACGTGCCTTCTACGTCATCCAGGCGAGTTCATTGCAAAATGTAGGGGTGGTCATAATGTTTTGGCTCTTGGGTGTATATATGTGTGTGTGTAATAATTCCCATTAAGTTAATCCTTAATAGCTTTCTAAGTATTGATGGTCCATTTCTTCAGGACTCACGTTTAAATAATAACTAGCTACCCACTTAAAGGGAGTCTTTTGAAATATATCCATAGGCACTAATAGGCAGGCACTGTACATTGAGATTCTGTGAACGTTTGTCGTTTGGTATAAATGCCGAGATTTCTGCGAAATTCGTCCTCTTGAGCTTTGTCTGCATTCAATATGTGTAACCGGATGTAGTCTGGTTTGTGTTTCGTGTCTGCTTCCTATAATGTTGAAACCCTATGTGAATAAATGTGAAATAAAGTGGAATAACAAGATGATGTCTCATCATTCCAACATCCGTTACATGGACACCTACTCTCGGAATAATGTTTTAATAAGAAATAAGAATTATTTGCTAGGTTTATGATTTATATATATGATACAAAACGGTTATATTTAAAATAATAGAAGTTTCCAATTACTTTCTTATCCCATTTAACAACTTTTGTTGAGCATTAACTTTTATATTCTAAATTAACAGCTTTGCAAAACATATATAATGTATTCGAAGTATTAATTCAAAACTAAGGATAATAAATCCGAATTTGAATACATTTAACCACACTATATTTGTTGTCGTAGATAGCGTGTTACGATAAATGCCTTTTATGAGGACGATTATTCTGTATAATGATTATACTATAATCTATTCATCAGCAACTTTCTGAAAATACAAAATGCTAAAGCATGCAAAATAAATGAATGAAATATTGTACCTGTTGTCGAAAACAGATTTCATTTATTTTCCGTAATGATGTCCTCATTTATACAGTTTTCTCATTTAATCCTATTTATTGATTCAATAATAAAAGAAACAGTTTACATTTAGTAGCGTTTTGTCATGAGAGTATGACGTTAACAGGTATTTGGCGTGTATTTATTAATTTATGAATTATCTTTCGATAAATATTTATGTCAATTTTTCTATACAATGCTGATGATATTCTCTATTTCTATGTGAAAAGTTTTCCAGGAATTTACTACCTCCTAATTGGATATTTTATTGTTAAAATTTAATTGTTGTACATTTGCTATAATAAGTACTCCTTTGTTTAAAATAATAATAAATAATAATAATATTATGAAACAAAACAAAAACCTAACGCATTTCTGTACTTTTAAGTACAGTTTATGTATTTGAAAAAAAGATTTTTTAGTTAAATAATAAATATTTTTTAAAATAAAACTTGTTTAATTTTGAAAGATATTTAGACTAAGAACGGTCTAAAGATCTCAATAGCGTTACGTAGGAAATCCTTTTACTTCTGAAAAATCTATTGTGCAGAGTATATTCAATTTACTTATAGGAGTATTTCTACAACTTTCAATTTTTGCAACCCCATCTTCAATCATAATTTTCATTGCACCTTCTCCATACAATAAGAATGTACTAAATCCAGTAATAATATACTTTGACGCTAAATCTACAGTACGAATTAGAATTGGAAATCCTACAAATTATTAAGATAATTATTAAGTTTTTTATACGATATTCTATATGATAAGACCATGGTTTCACTAGTAATTATTATACTTGTTCTTATATTAGTATTGTAAAGCTAATTATCAAATGCATTGTACAGTGATGATACACTTATAATTTTATTACATCAGTGTAAATGTGAGGCTTACTTTTCAATATACCAACATGTATTTTGTTTTGCTTCTCCTTTCAGTAAATTAATATATTTTATATAAATTATTTTGTTTTAGACTTTTGGATATGCTCACTCCTGCCTCCTGCGGTTATCACATCTCGCTAGGTGGGCGTGTCCCACAGTTTGAGAAACGCTGATTTACAGTATATTGAAGTTACTCTTGGAAACCACATAGTGGTTGTAGGCCATATACCTCAAAGTTTTGACCCGAAGTCCAGCGATGAGTGTGATAAGGTGTTCTTAACATTTCCTCCATTCTATATAAATATGTGGATTTCCGATTCTGAGAGATGTAAGTGAATCTTTATTAAATATCGAACTCCAAAGCAACTCGAGAAATTTTTGGCAATGGATATCATATTTTTGAAACATGGTCAAGAGACAAACTCTCTCTGCCGAAGTCCCAATTTGTACTTCAAAACTCCAACGCGAGGGCTTTTTGTCTTGACGGATTCAACGTCCATCGTACCCTATGCACGTCAAGTCTTCAGTGGCATTAGTACTTGAACTAATGACACGCCAGATACGAGTTTTTTTTTAAACTAATGAACAAGGGCTGCACTAAAAAGAGACAGTCGGGAGCTAGTTTTGAATAGGAATTATCTGTGTTTCTTTACTGCTATGCAACTCCCTCATTTTCTCGAAACCTAAGTTGTCCTCCTTACTAATTGAATCTACTGAAAGGACTTTGAAAAAAACTAAGCCCTTTTCACGCGGCTACTTGTGTATTGAAAAAATGCATTTTTCTGAATCGATTATTGTACCGATCGACTGAGTCCGGAACACCTTTTTTCCCTACGACATTCTTTTTTCAGTTTGCCTTGTTTTCACGTGTGAAAGGAATTTTCTCTTCTCTACACACAAGAGATGTAGTAGCCGGGGACGTCTTAAGATATGATCCAACTGGGCTTGGGCCCAGGGCCTCGGCTAGAGTGAGAGCCTTGCACTAGCGTAGGTAGTCCTGAGTGTGACCTGTATCAAAAATTTATTCGGGGCCTTTTATTGTTTCCTTAATATTTTACGATATTTCAATACATGTTGAGGCCCCGTATTATTGTGTGATACGGCTGATACTGTGGTAGCTACACTCCCAGGGCCACGTCTCGTTCTCGATTCAGTCTTAATGAGATCATGATTCGAATAATTTTATCGGTCAAATGCTTTCTTCCAGTTTTATTCTCCGAAAGTCTGGGAATTCCAGACGATGTGTCAACTGGTTGTATGTGATGACCATTGCCTGGACCTACCACCATGTACCATCATTACTTATTCAGTCAAAAAGCGGCATTTGGTTGAGCTGGGAATATTTCACAACATATGCTATGGCCAGTCTAATTTTAAGGGTCGTAGGGGGGGGGACTACATTTTTGTAGGGCCCCAAGTCTTACTTTTGTGTAGAGGCCGAGGACCTCAAAAACTCTTAAAAGGTCCCTTGTAGTGACAAAAAAGGCGTTGGCTGTTAAATGGTTGCCACGATGAAACTGGTCTTAATGCAATTTAATAAAACTAAAAAACCACATTCGCATGGAAAGTACCTCTTTACATAGGAATATTTTCTATTTTATACACTATACGGATGATCTGCTGTAATTTGTTGAATCCTCAGGTAATAAATGACTGGCTGCTAAAAGTTACTAATTAGCATATTATCGTATAAAAGCGTATACTTACGTAGTTATGTGTTCTTGGTAACAACTTCCAGGTGTTTTGTTTCCCATAAGACAGAATATCAACGAAAGTAGATATGTATGTAATATTTTATTTAAAGAGTCTCAATTACCGTTCAATATTTAGTATCATATCCATGTTTTACTTCAATGAATTCAGTTAAATACGTAATATTAACGCTGCTATTCATTCCGCAGACTAAATGTATGTTGCATTGTGTTCATTGCTAAAAAAGGTTAGGTATTAAATTTCTTGAATACAGATTAGATGATGCTTCGCACTTTTAATGAAAAAAAATATTCATATATTTAAAGTAATGAATTTTAAGTTAAAGTTCTTATAAAAATGGATTTCGATTTTATGAAATGTTATGGTTTTGAAAATAAGTCCAAACATCAAGCCAAATTCAATTTTTCTTTTAATAGAGATATATTAAATATTTTCCAAAAGTACTTTGATAAATTTAAAATTTTACTTTAACTACTCTTTTTTATGCATCATTAAAAAATTTTAACCATGTTTTTAAGATATTTTTTATTTAATTTAAAGCAGTTAAATTCTAACGTGTAAAATATTTTTACCTATTTACTTAAAAATGTGTATATATATTTTTAGACAACACTATATTAATTATATAGAGTAATGCATATTTTTTAAGTACGAAAATATTGCTTTTATTTTTATACTTAGTGTTAATGCATTTTAAGCATAATGTTTTTTTTTCAAATAGTATAAACAGTTTAAGGAAGTTATGGTTAAATAGACAACATGTATTTTAAGAAAATTTAACTGAACATAAAAGACGGCAAAACTGGACATCACATTTAAAGTTCAAACATTAATATTAGATTAAAAGAGGTTAGAGCCTTTACAATTCATGAAGATTACTAGTGATGCTGGATGGCGGAAAACCAACTGGTTAGGAAAATGTGGATCCAGTTAAGTCTATTGACATCAATTCTCCTTAAAACGTCATGTTCAACCCCATCTGTTGAGCGAAAGATCTACTCTACACAATATACAATTAAAAAAATAGCTCAGAATCGAAAAACAGAAAAATTCGTTGAATGGGGAAAATTGAACATTATACTGACGATAACAACAATTAATAGTTTATGTAGGCATTAAAAATTTTTTAATTCTGGTAAAGTAAATTAATTATTCCTATTTTATTAGGTCTCCTTTTAGGCTCTTTGTAGTTTCGTTAATATCGATTATCAAGAAACTCTTTTATGCTATTTTGTTTACTTTTTTCACAAAAAAAAAGTCGAAAATTTTGGGTGTGGTTTAGATGATACATGAATATATATATATATATATTTCACTACGCATTATGTTTAAAATCTATCAGATATCGTAGGTGAAAATAATACAATACAATCCTTAATCAGATATATAAAAAAGAATCTAGAAGGTTTTTAAGTTTAGTTTTCAAACAGGAAATGAAAACTGTGTTAAATTCCCAATTAATACCAAAAAGTCCTATCTCGTACTATTGTCTCTAAAATGAACAAAACGAATCCACAAACATCCTATTTTTTCATCTATACAGTAAAACCTGTCATATTTTGTTCTATACATTGAAAAAAATACCGTAATTCATACGAGTGCTACATCACTATATGTACATAAACATTTTAATTAAATTATAACATTTGCAATAATATATTTACCTGGAATATTTTAAGACGTCTATTGAAACTTTAATCAACTTTCCTTATATGAAGAATTTTCTAAGCATATTTTTGCCTTTCATAATAGAAAACATATTACTCCCATATGTCCAGGCTACTTTATCCAATCAATCCTTTTGAAAATATTTCCCCGTTGGGCAATAGACGAGAAATTTGAAATGGGAGCGAGTTAAGACGCTTAAGGAGCTTGGACTACACGCAATTAGGAATAAGAAACATGGAGCCGTTTCCTTGTCAACAAGGACACGTTAATGAGTTTGCAATCATTAGATGCCTCTGACTAGGCTTCCTTATTGTAATTCAATGAGATATGCTAATGAATGTGTTAAATCAGCGGAAAATTTCAGTAATTTTAGATGCCAGCGACGCGTTGTGATATTAAATATTTTATATTAACTTTTCAGTTAAAGTATAAAAGCGGTTTCCTTTTGTGCTGTATTTCTTTCTCAGAAATAATATTAAAGCTGATAGTAGAGAAAATGCACAGTGTTTAAATATGGAAGATCATATATATTTCTGTTTCGGATTTTAATAATTATTTCGATAGAGGAATTTAATACTTTCCTTAACTAAAATGTGTGAGGATATATATCTGATAGTACTTTCTTTATATTAGCAATGCCTCTAATTGAGTTATGATCAGAGCTAAGCCTCTTTAAACAGATAAAAAGTTTGAAACATTCAAACGACCACCAAAATAAATTAAAATTTATCCAAAACATATTTTTAAACAAAACACATTTTCCATGTTAAAAACATGGAAAATGAAATGATACTTATTTTTCATAAAAGGATATTCGTAATAAATATTCATAAATACATATATAAGATTAAAGTTTAATTTAAGAGTAAATGGGGTTATTACATACATAATATACTTAACAGTTTTATATGCAGAATGCCTTGAAATATACAGCTAATTTTCTTTTATTCTTTCTTACTCTCCCTTGCGCGTGTTCTTTTATCAGTTACAAAAGAATAAATACGTTTCGATCACATAAAACTCTTTAAGAGTGCACTGAACAAATTACCCATTTTAAAGAAATTTCCTTTCATTATACTACCATAACATTTATTGTTTCTCTTCATGTTCAGTTACAATTCTTTCAACATTTAGGGAGAGAGGTAAACTAGAAATAAATTTATTATAATATACAATTTGGTTTCGAGATTTTACTTAAGTTTTTGTCGCTTCCTGTTCATTAAAGTGTCAAATAAGTTAGGGGCAAGTTTATATGTAAAATAAAACTTATAATACTGTTCCTTATCATAGAATACCAAGGGATAGAAAGAAAGTGAAGAAACTCGACAAATGATCTGAAACAGAAACGACCAATAAGTGGTTTATTTTGAAATGTTTCTTTTAAAGTCTCAAAACCCTGAACTTAGGTTACTTGTGATCAGCCAACAGGTAATGAATTCGATAGATGTGGGAGTAGGTTGAGATTTGATATACTGATCTACGTGCTTTTTTCAGTCTACTATGCTTTTTTCAGTTCCTTTGTAAAGTATGTGTGTACTGGAACTTTCATTGTTGGTGGAAGATCAGTCTTTTCACCATACATTATATTTCAATGAGTCTCACCAAATGCTGCTTTAAAACAAAACGGGACAATTTAGAATAAAAGACATAACACTTTCCTTCTTTAAAATCAATAACAGTTATTGGAATTTTGCGAGGAAATGCTTATGTAAATGAAATAAAAGTTTAATTTCTTGTACTTTTAGAACTGTTCTTGCACAAAGAAGTCTTTAAATAAGCAAAAGTGCACAAAAAAAGAAAACTAAATAAACACACTTAAACAGTACTCTTGAAGTTCTGAAAAATATATTTTACAGTAAAAGATAGTGTACTCCATGTGACATTAAACATGTTTTTCTTTGTCCTGTTCAAATGAAGAAATATTTGAAAAAGGTCTCACATTTGAAAATTTGGAAAAATGTTTTACTTCACTGCTACAAATTTATAATAAATTTTCTTAAAAAAAGGAAAGAAGATGGTCATAACTTTTAAGCATTCGTAAAGTTTTTTCTCGCTTTTATTTTTGGTATTAAAGTACAGAACGATATCAAAAACATCGTTTTTCATTCACCAATTGAAGTTTAAAAAATAAAATAGGTTCTTGCTAGATATTAATCATAAAGTTGCAAATAATTCTTGTCAGGTAAACTTGGCCGTTAAGATAATAATAATAAATTATAAATGCCGTAAAATAAACGTAGATATAAAATTTAAAAAAGAAATGCATAATTGAAATTGTGCAATTTTTAGTTACTGAGTAAATTTTTCGTACTAAGAATTATACAATTAATATCCACCATATACTTAACTATAATGTAGCCAAAATTAAAAGTGGCCAAGTTGAATAAAAAATAACTTTATTAAAAATTAAAAGAAAATCCAATGGGCATTATAACACAGATGCCTTTATTTTGGTAGTGGCCTCAGCATTCTCTGTAGAAAGATCGTTGTTGATTCTTGAGGAAGTCCTGCACAATTTCCCTTAATTCATTGTCCGAAAAGAAACACAATATTCTCTTAAGTTCCCTAAGGATAATTAAGTTACAAGATGACAAATCCGGATAGTTCGAAGGGTGCTCCAACAGTTTCCAAATGAATTTTTATATTGTTGTCTGGATTTCACTGAATACGAGGAGCATGCTTTGTCCTGGAAATCTTTAATATTGTTTGCTTGAAATCCATTCACAGTAACTTATACTCCTACTGTGCACAGCCGATCGAGCGAGACAGTGCTAACCATATACTGCCAACATTCGCCGCATTAATCTCACCTTTTCGCAATCAGATATTGTGCTACCACACCTTGTTCTGAACTAAACGCAACGATGCATTGCTTAACTTTTCTTTGGATAAATTTCCTCTGCCGTTAAGGTTTCCGACTGGTTTAAAACCATAATTTTCATCAAAAAAATCGAAATTTAATTTTTAATCAATTTTTGTTGTATATTTAATTAGCTTTACAAAAATATCTTACTTTTAACTCTGATTTAATTAGAAAAAAAAATTACAGCGGTTTTTGTTTGGGATAGTAAGCCGAAATCTAAACCGGAAATTTTAATCAGAAACCAAAAGTGTGAAGTTTTACTTGATTTTCACAAGCAAAACAAGTTTTTTAAATATTTAAAATACTTTAATAGTTTTTTTCATGTTTAATAATTTTTATTTCTTTTTATAAATGTTTTAATAGATATATTTCTCTTTCAAATAAGTAACAGTTAAGAGATTGCAATGTTTGTTTTGATTTAAACGAGTTGTTATCTTTTTACCAGTTGCGCTCAAAATTAAAGCTCTTAAGATCTTTTTATTAGTACTTTTATATGTAGTTACTGTTATTTTTTATTAAATTAAAGCTATGCCAAAAATAAGAACAATGCGAACAAAAAAGACGAGGATTCCAGAGAGCAGAATTTGTTATAGTTACGCTGAAAGAAAAATCCCAATTGATCTTCAAAATTCAGTTTTTAATTCTATTAAAATGATCTTTGGGATCAAATTCTAAGGAAATGTCTTCACGGGAAAACACAGAACTGCAACGAAAGTTTTAACTATGTCGTGTGGAGTATAATCCCTAAAGAGATTTTTGCTGAGCTACAAACACTCAGCTTAGGGATTTATATTGCAATGATACTTTTTAATTCTGAGTTCACTGGTATATCACCTTTACTTCAACAGTTAGAAATGGAATTAAGGTCTGAAATGAAGAGATATTTTTGGTACTTCAACAATACGATAATTGTTGTTGAACGAGACATTCTAAATCAGATGAGAAAATTCCTGATTAAAACGAAAGGCCCTTCATAAATGAAAAATTTGAGAATGCGATTCAGGAAGGTCCCACATACAAATCTGGAATATTTTAATACCTTCCTAAATCTTTAAAAAGTTTTATTGCAAAAATAAACTTTATTCTGCAATTTCTGAAGAATGTTATTTTTGTAAATAATGGTTCATAGTAACAGTGGTGTATCTTAAATTAATGGAAATTCTCTTACGAAAATTTTTGAGTGGGTTCTTTCTTCTACAATTAAACCTTGTGCTAAAGGCTAAGATAAATTTTTTTATTAAGTTATTTATTAATTGGATTTTACATGGAAAAAAAAACCTTTTAAAAAACCTTTTTTCTCATTTTGAACGCCTGTATTTTTTCATATCTTGAGTTTTTTAGTATACAACATAGTTAAACATTAAGTAATTTTATTCAAAAACTTTATTTGCTTATGTTACATATTTTGTTTTAGAGTTGTTAGCAAAAGAACAAATTTTTGTAATATTTTGGTTCAGATTTCTCTATACTTTGAAAATTAATTTTTCATAAAACACTTTTTGCTTTATTTTTATAGTTTTACATCATACTTACTTAAGAAAACAATTAAATAACTATTTAAGTAATATTTTAGAAAATTGTCACCCAACCTAACCGGATACCTTAACAGGTTTAATTGTTAAACTCTGTATGTGTGATGCAAGCCTCCTACCATTCCTTATTAACCTGCACAGGGGTACAACTACAGCTGCAGTCATTCGTACGAAATCGCCACGTGCCTTCTTTTCATTTGAGTAATCCTCCTGCATATTCACACAGGAAGAATAGTTACATATTTATTATTCATTTATTTAAAAAATGTATTAAGTTTCTCTTCAGAAGACAAACATAATTTATCTTTAAAATAATTGGTAACATTTCTTCATCAGAAATTTGAACTAGAAATTCTCGCACACAATTTCCTAAAATAAACTATCTTAAACATTGCATCATAAAAATACCTCATCGTAACACGGAGAAATAAAACTCTAAATATTTGGAGCTACAAAACTTAAGCATCTGTCTCTCTCTATATATAAATGGACGTTTGTATATATGAAATCGCTTCACCTCAACAGACACACAGCGTTCAACACGTTACAATGAAAATTGGTATGCATATGCATTTTTTTGTGTTAGAAGTTTATTGTGCTATCCTCTTTATTGCAGCTCCCAACCAGGTAATGCTACAGAAAGCAACTTCTGCACCGTTCGATTAATTGCCAAGTTGCCAACGTGGTCGCTAAAAATGATGCCAATTTGACTCAATCGCCAACATTTCGCTATGTTTCAATTGAATCTCCATTATAATGTAAGGAACGGCATTGTTTGAAAATATTATAATTATAACATAAATAAATACAACAGAAAGTAATGTTAATATGATATACATCCAGATATAAATTATTTACACTATTTTAAGTGCTCACTACTCACAATTTATAGCAATGTGGTACTTTTGCTGAGCAGAGATTAGCTTATGGAGGTGTTTTCTAAAAATCCTTTTTCCTTTTCGGGGTGTTATAAATAAAAAAAAATTACTTTTTATCAGCCATTAGATCTTTAGGCTTAAAACTTTACAAATATGGGTTTTTTGTGCAGTTGAGTATGTTTTTTGTTTGTTTAATCTATAATTCACGTAAAATTAACTCATTAAAAACTTCTTTATCCTTCAATCTATATTGTTTAATTTTTCAATTCACCCGTGTGGAGTACGGGTATGCTATCTAGTTAACCATTACTTATAAAGTGGCATTTTCCACTCCTTAACTTTTTGAACAATCTCTTTTTTACAGTAAAATTATGTATTTGAAATACCTCTTGAAATCATTGAACTTAAAACAACGTATAAAAAGATAAAATAAAGGAACTATAAAATATTTGTTCAACTAATTTTAATACTCATACACATTAAAATGTACCAACAAACCAATGGATATACATATGTGTACATACACTCCATTCTCCCCGTACATTTTTTAATAAGAAATCAGTATCGAAATCTTAGTTAAAAAACAGATACATTGTTTCCAATTCATAATGTGTATAAAATCTAATGATCATTAAGTACAATTCAAAGAGAAAATCCGATAGGATATTTGAAAACGTGCTTTCGAAGTACTTGGGAATGGATCGAAAAATGTATTAGCATTCAAAACTATTTTTCGATCGTTTCTTTTCAAAATACTCAAAATGAGAAATCCAAGAGTTGGAATGATTGTTTTATCCATTTTTCGAAATCGTTAAATTTATTTTCCAAGATTCAAACTGTTTGTTTATTATTGATGAAATTATCGATTGCTGATGAAAAGACGTAAGGGCGAAGGAAAATTGTTTCTCTTCGTACAAAATCTGTCTAACATTTCCCACAAATAAATAAGTTATCACTTAAATTATTTTCAAGATAAAAATGAGCAAAACGTAAATTAAAATATCGAAAATTAGTGTTAGAATTTATAATGGTTTTCTATTTCGATCCCCAATATCCATTCAAAATTTGGAAAACAAATCATAAAATTCAATTTATTTATTTGGAGGGAAGAGAAGAGAATTGTAATGTGAAAATATTATATATATATATATATATATATATACATTGATTGATTGAAACTGAGTGATAGCTTATCGTGCTTCCAAGCCACATGTCCTGGTTCAAATCCGGGACTGAACAAGCTTCTCAAGGTCACGAACCCTGAGATGGGCGCAATTGACCTTGATCCTCATAGGCGGTTCCCCAACCGAATTTATTTATTTTGTGTGTATATGTTACCATTAAACTGTATAATTCAGTTATTTCATAGAAGAGCTAGGTATTTTACCTAATAACTAGAAAATTTAGTTAAAGTGCATAATAGATGAAAAATTCCATAATTTACCTAGTTATTTTGTGAAATAACTAATGGTAAACCTTTAAAGAGAAAAATAATCAATTTCAAAGTTATTTTATAAATTATATGATCACAAATAGCTGAAACTTCATTAAAAATTCATTTTATACGTGTTGCGGATGATTAACTGATAAACATTAAAAAAAGCAGATGATATAATTTATTATTAATCATATTGCTAACATTTGTTTAACAGAAAGGGGGGAAAAAAGAATATATTTTGCATCAGTTACTGGCACAAATAACTTTTCAACTCTTTTAACTTCAAGGATGTCATAATGCTGGAGTAACCAATAGTCACGTGGTAATTTTTATGTGTACTTTTAGCACTTTTACTTCTGCTATCAGAATTAATATATTCTCTCGAATAAGTGCAGCGCTGTTTTCCTTTGTCGTACGCTTATTTTATAAAGATTCAAATATCTTGCATTAAATCTTTTCTACGGGTATGCATCTCATTCCTGCAAAATTCCTTGCTTGAAAATAGGTTGCAAAAATATTTGTTAATGACTCAAAATGTAAAACGCTAACATAAATACATGCCTAAATTTTACGTTTAAAAGCAACGGAATGGCGAGTACACACACACGCACCATTACAAAGCAGTTATAAGCTTTTAAAAACTGACTAAAATCAGCTAGTATCGGTTTAAAGAACTTCCGTGTGTTGTATTTCATACTTTAACGATCAAGTATTCGTTATTCTATAGAATGCCTAGTTAAATCGTATAATTTAATATTTTTATATATTTTATCTGACTTGAGTCTATTTATTTCAAGAAATACCTAGTTATATTCTATACGAAATAATAGATTTATCACTTTAACGGTAACATATATACTGATTATTGCAACCAATGTACATGTTTCACTCAAAATATTACGCATGAGTCACTAGAAATAAAAACATGTAGAAAAATGGATTTTTTTTTTTTGCGATGGTGCTTAAAAATTTTAGTTACTATTTTTTAAATTGATTAGTTTACAATAATAGTAATGAGAAGTGTAATCTCTTATTTTACAAACGTTATATATTTTAGCAAATTTAAGATACTCGTTCATTGATTTAATTATACATTTTCTCTTCTAATGAATTATTTCTTTTAAGTATTATTTTCTTTTATTCGTTCCGAAAATTAATGGACTGTATATTGTACTAAGGTAATTTAAATTTCTTGTTAAAGAATCCCATTCCAAGAATATTTCTATGAAGGGAATATGTATCAGGAAGACAAATATAATGTTAGAAGCAATATATCATTAGTAGTGCAATAAAATCTTTTCTTTCAGCTACAATGATAAATTATTTCATTTAAATTGTACCTATAAACAAAAACACCATATAATCTTTCTTTAAAAATCCAAGTATTCTAATTAAATTGATATCATTTAATGATCAGGAATCAATAATAATAATTTAACTGAAAGCACTTAATGTTAACAGTTGTAAGACAAAGTAATAATAATTATTAGAAAGGCAATTCAAATTAAGTAGATTAAAAATTATGGCCCTGTGTGTTTTTCAGAAGACAAATTATGAAAAGATCGACCCAGAAACTTAATATATTTTAACGAGAATTTGGATCTTTGGAAGTTATTTTGCTTCCTTCTTCATTATATTTTTTGCTAATGTTTTCTAAATTTAAGTTCCTAAAAACAATGTAATTTTTTTCTTTCTTTTTGAAAGCTCATTGACAGTAATGGTTTAATAAAATAATAGCCGAAAGCCGCTCCATTTCAAGAAGAGGAAGACTATATTACTCGAAATAAATAATAAATAAATATACACATATCAGGGGAAGTCTAAAAGCAAAGGGACTTTTTCAATTCCTCTTTCTTATGTTTGGCAACAGCGTATACTTCTATACTACGAGTTATTAAGGTATCCAACTACTTGTGACAACTTTTTAAAAAAAATGGAAATTGGGGATTTTTCTTAGTTCTTAGATTTGTCTAGTAAATTTTAAGATAAACATGCCAAAATTAAAAAGAGAAAATGAAATAATTATTACTAAAATGGGGACAAATTGGTAAAATTAAAAAAAAAATAACCTAAATGGGGCCCCTTTTGTACCAAAAGCTTATGAACACATTTTCAATTTTTCAATTCTGATGGGTTGCTATGTTATTCATTTTTAAAATGACCTTCAGGATAAGAGATATTTTAATTTTTACAAAAACTATAATACTTAATCTTAGTTACAATATGAAATTGCGTAAAATAACAGTGATTATATTAACACTAGCCGTTACCCGCCCGCTTCGCTGGGTATTTCATGATGCTTTATAAATTTTTACTGATTATATATATGTATAAATTATTGATATCTAAGTCCTAGCATTAAGAATTCGATTGTATTGAAAAATATACTTATGCCTTTAACTGTCGCATGTTGACAAAAAAAAAAAAAAAAAAAAAGGCCAGAACTCATCTAATTTGTATTTTTTAAAAATCTCTAAAATTGAAGTATAGAATGATGTTTGCTCTTTCGTAACTCAAAAACCAAGTGGATTCCCGCAAAACCAATTTTCGGTGGATCTCTACTCCGTAAATTGAACATGCAAGCCAAATTTCAAGTCTAAATCTAACAGAAAAAAACAAAAGTTTTACTATCAATATCCCGTAATCCCGTTGAGAGCCGTTTTCCAAAATTACCGCTCTTAGCGGATTTCAATTCAACAAAAGAAAAATGCGAACCAAATTTCATTATTGTAGTCCTTGTAGCTCGAAAAAAGTAATTTTTTTTGTCAATACGTCCCAGTAACCCCCTGCAACCCCCCAGAACTTGATTTGCTTAAAATTTAGCCTTAGTGGATCCCTATTCAACAAAAGAAACATGCTTAAAAAATTTCAAGTATATGGGTCTAACAATTAAAAACAGGAATTTTTTTCTGTAACTCCCTCGCAAACTCCTCTTTGACCCCTCGCAAACATCTTTAGGGGTCAATTTTTGTTTTACTATTTGTTAGAGGAACTCGATTCCATGAAAGGAACATGCCTACCAATTTTCAAGCAGGATGATCAAATAGTTTAAAAATGGAAATATTTATCGATTACGCTTCTTAATCTCCCGAAATTAAGCTTGGTAGTTGATATTCGCGAAACCCATTTTGTAACGGTTCTCTACTTTACGAAAAGAATCTGCTTATCACATTTCAAGACTGTACGTCTAATAATTTAAAAAAGGGAATAATTATCTATAACACCACTTGAGCCCCCGCAACGCCACTTCAGGGTATGTTTTCACAAAACTCATTTTGTAGGGGAATTGCACTCTATGAAAGGAATCTGCTTAGCAAAATTTGAAGACTGTGCGTCCAATAAATTAAAAAGGAAAAAAAAATATCAATAACGCCCCTTGAACCCCCGCAACGCCTCCAAGTGGTCGATTTTCACAAAACACATTTCGTAGTGTATCTCTATCCTATGAGAGGAACCTGCTTACCAAATTTCAAGACCGTGCGTCTAATAGTTTAAAAATAGAAATAATTATTTATATCTGCCATTAACCCCCCGCAACACCCCTTGGGGTCAATTTTCCCCAAACCCGTTTTATAGCGGATATTTACTCCATGAAAGAAACTTCCTACTAATTTTCAAGCAGGTAGGTGAAGTAGTTTAAAAACGATAATATTTATCTATTACGCCACTTAATCCCAACGCCACTTAGAATCTGTTTTCACAAAACCTTCTTATAGCTGATCTCTATTCTATGAAAAAGAAATATTTATCAAATATCAAGACTGTGTGCCTAAGAGTTTGAAAATTAAAATAATTATCTATAACGCCTCTTAAGTCCCGCAACGCCACTTGCTGGCAATTTTCACGAAACCCATTTTGTAGCGTATCTCTACCCTTTGAGAGGAATCTGCTTACTAAGTTTCAAGACTGTACGTCTAATAACTTAAAAATCGGAATTTATAACGCCCCTTAAACCCCCGCCCCCGCAACACCCCTTGGCGTCAATTTTCCCAAAACCTATTTTGTAGTGGATATTTACTCCATGAAAGAAACTTACCTACCAGTTTTCAAGCATTCAGGTGAAGTAGTTAAAAAAGGGATATATTTATCTATTACGCCCCTTAATCCCCCGCAACGCCACTTAGAAGTCTGTTTTCATAAAACCCGTTTTATAACTGATCATTATTCAACGAAAGGAATCTTTTTTTAATATTTAAAGACAGTGCGTCAAATAGTTTAAAAATGGAAATAATTATCTATAACGCCCCCTAAGCCCCTGCAACGCCAC
>BMAO01037477.1:0-19118 GCA_019973975.1 Trichonephila clavata | reverse complement strand
TTTCACCTAGAAATATACAAAAATGTTAAGAGGCTATAATTGCGATAAAAAAATTAGGATTATGTGTGTGTTCTTGAATATATTTTGTTTTAATATGATTCAGTTGTTTTAAATTATCTCAAGACAATTTATCTTAGTTAATTATCTTCGCATATTCACTTTCAGAGCCCATGAAATCAATCTAACAGTGTGTTGCAAATAAATATTTGATGTTATTCGTCTAAATATTAAAATGAAACTCCTATTATTATTATTATTTAAATTGTGATTTTCTTTAGAATACTTTACACATTGACTTTTTTAAAATGTTCAAACAGTTTGGCAGCATACTTTTATAAGCTCTTTATTGAAATTCTTTTTAAATATCAGCTCAGTTCATCATCCAGTGATAATGTCCACGATATCATGGCATTCTGGTAGAATTCTATTCATATTTTGCTCTCATCTAAGATCTTTTGGGGCAGATCTTAAGGCATACGACTACATGCGATAAATTTCTTTTTAAAAAAATGGGGATATGGAGATATTTTTTATGGTTTTTAGATTTGTTTAGTGCGTTTCAAGAAAAACATGCTAAAATTAAGAAGAGAAAAAGTAATTATTATTACTAAAATGGAAAAAATGGGTAAAAATTTACAAAAAAATAACATAAACGGGGCCCATTTTGTACAAAAATTTATAAACAAATTTTCAATTCTGATGTATTGCTATGTTATTCGTTTTTGAAATGACCTTCAGCATAAGAGATATTATATTTTTTACAAAAACTAGAGCACTTTTATCTTAGTTATGGTGTGAAATTATTTAAAATAACAGTGATTATATTAACATAAGGGGCAGTAAATTTTGTAATAAAACAGCGATTGATAAATCTGAAGGTTAAAACACGTCTACAATTATACAGAAATTACACAAAAAATTTCAGTTAATACTCTTCAGAACTTTTTTAGCAATCGCTGTCCCTGTTTGTGAACAGTTTCAACAACAAAACACACACACACACACATTTCGAGTATAACGAGTTTTAAAGTATAACATCTTGCTTAAGATAATGACCTATTTTTATTAAAACACTTGTAGTTTTTGTTCAAAGAAACGGAAAATAACAAACTTGATTATTTTCCGTTATTAATACGTGGTATTTTTATGAATCTAATAAGATAACCTATAAAATAAAATTAAAAATTTGGCAATTTTTGGCAAAATTACCAATTTTAGGGTAGGCCGATACTTTAAAGTAATTGACTACATTAGGAACCATGATTTTAAACAAGATTTATAAATGAATATTGATTTTGGTATTCAGTGTCGCTTAAATTAAAATATGCATAAAAGTTTTTAAAAAAATATCATAAAAATAATTTAACTCTATTTTTTTGGCAAAATGAAAAATAATTACATATTTTCAAAACATTCTCTTTTTTTGTAAAATGCTTTCATAATTATAATATCTTGCTTATACATTGCTAAAAATTCTCTGCAGATTTTGAGCTAGGAGTTTATAAAAATTCTTATTGTTTTTAGAATTACGACCAACTGAAATAATAACCAATTTTTTTTTATTAAAATGTCTCAACTCTGATGAATTAAAATATGAATAAATCCACTTCCAAGTTATATATTTCAAAAATCTTAGTTCTGACTCATCACAGAACTCTTAGCTGTAAGTAGGTAAAATATTATTGGGAAGCATTACAGAAGCATTTTTCATAAAAGGAAAACGTATTGAAAATACGAAATCCTTTCTTCATTTTTGTCAAAAAATTGCACTTAAATAATTTGCTATTGTAATAATATTCTTAAAGCTATTTTGTATGTATATTTTAATTAAAATGATACACTAAGTATCAAAAAGTTATTTATTTATACACTTTATCAAAATCATGGTTATGAACGTAATCAGTCATTTTAAGGAAACCAGGACCTTATACATTCAAAAAGTCGATTTTTCAATTTTAGTATTAAATAATAGTGCATATTTTTCTGAATCTAAAAGTGTATAACACTTACGTGTCCTTTGATAAACTAACCTTAAAATATGAAAAAAGTAATTGACAAAATTATAAGCAAACGCTTAGAAATATTTAGTTTTTCTACTTTTTCTCCAAAGCATAATTTTTTTTTCTTTTAGGTACACTTTAAAAAAAATATTGCACTATATGGCTTCAGATTTTTTATACTTCTATACAGAATACCCGTGCTTATAATGAACCTATGTTTTTAATTGAAGTAGTACAAAGTTTTTTTTAAAAAAAATAGTTTTAGGTGTAAAAAAAGAGGGGAAATAAAAATTTTCAAAATTACAAAGTTTAATAATTTTTTTTGAAAAGACACTATTTAACATTTTACTAAACAAGATATCAATCATTGGCATGGCCAAGTAATTTAGCGCGTTTTTCACATGTTGTATTTTACAATAATGCAACTAATGAACTTTTTACTAACAGAAATAGTACTATAGTTAAAAAAAAATTTTAATTTTTAAATTATTGAATTAAATATGATTCGGCTCATCTAGAGCACAAATGCGACCAAATGCCGAAAATTCGAGGTCAATTGGTTAATTATTGGCTGAGAAAAAGGTACGACAAAATATGGAACGAAGACGAAATTTGCGTCCTAATAACGTTTTTATTACACTACGTGAAAAACGCGCTAAAAATAGTATCTAAACATAAGCATGTATTATGAGATGTCAAAAATTATGTCGAACTTGAATTAAACAGAGAAAAAATTTTTAACTAGTTATTTTTGTATTTCTATAGAATGATTAAAATACTTGATTTAAATCACAAAAAAAAATAATCTAAGCTCTATTGTAAATTTTTAAAGATATAAGTCCCATAAACAAAGAATCTTATTTTTGACATTTCTTCTTTCGAGCATGTTCTCTCTCTCTCTCTCTCTCTCTCTCTGTTACCCTTATATTATTCACGCATAAGCCCGTCACACAAGATAACGTAAAAATTAGGCGCAGTTATCATATGAGACATCTTAAACGAGGTTCAGAATTATGTAACTAATCCTCGATAGAACTACATTACTTAAAAAATATTGAAATCAAATTTGTATAAGTGTAAATTCATAGAGTTAATTTTCCTTATTGTCTTTTTCTTTTAGTATTATTGGTGATATGCTGTTGCTTTTCTTAGCCCAATTCAAAAAATACCAAGAGAAGAAGTGATACAGCATTCTCACCTTATTCCCAACCCATTCTCATAGGCTCATCTGCAGTACTTAAACTGTTTGATTACATAGTTCTCATGAACCCTAATAAACAATGCTAACCACAAATCACCGAGAACTAGCACTTGTATCAAAGGACGCTACCACCAATATCTTCCATCCCTCACAGGGCACTCCATAAGCGAGCACTCAATGTCTAAGTGGTCAACCAAAACAGGAAATCTATGACAGACGTTTGAGCACCAGCCCCTATCGAAGCAGGAGGAAAATGTCACCTGTACTTGGTCATCACAGTGGTCAGCAATCTCACATGGACGTGTCTATGGGGTGATGCTGTATGAATGGGTTGTTGATGGGGAACTGAATATTAATAGGGTCTATTTAGATCATAATAATCTCTGAGTTCTGTTGAATTGTGATTTAGTATGAGGAAGGAGGCTTGTGTGGTGTGTTCAGATTAGCAGTATTGTTTAGAATTGTTAATATTGAGAATATGTTTCATGAAAATAGATTGAAAAGGATTATATATTTTTATTGGGTTTTTAGTGCAATAATTTTTTTTAAATGCTCCTGAGAAATGTTGGGATAAAGTTTCAATTTAAGGAATTTAAATATGTAATTCTTAACAAGTTAAAAAAGAAATCATGAAATATTAAATTGGGCGGATGCACATAAAGGAAATCTTCAATTAAATGGATGTTATCTCATGTATAAAATAACCGTTATGCATTAAACTTTTTGTTTCAAATGCCAGTAATACAAATAATGAATTTCATAATAATGAATTTCATAATAATAAATTTCATAATAATAAATTTCATAATAATGGTTTCATAACAATGGATTTCATAATATTGAATTTCATAATATTGAATTTCATAATATTGAATTTTATAACAATGAATTTCATAATAATGAATTTCGTAATAATGAATGATTAATAATAAATGACGTAATAATGAATGATTAATAATAAAGTATAAAGTATTGAATGACATTACAGTGAATAATTTTTTAGAGAGAATATCATTTATTGTTGCTTCATCGTTCATTAATTTTAATTAATGAAACCAAGTTGCCATAAAAAGAATAATTACTGTCATTTATATCTGAATTTGGCATATTAGTCTTGGTTAAATTTTAAATACAATACTGCATCAATGTTAATATTACTCAATGAATTTACTGATTAATACCCATTGATTCCCGACTGCTAATTTAGCAATTTAGTTATGAGATTTTATACTTAGTGGAAAAATGCTTCAGACAATATGTCCAAACATGAAGCTGAAATTTCAATTCAATTTAATAAAAAATAAGCTATTTAATTTTTTATTCTTACCTTTTTTTAATCACTATGAGTTTTATCAAAAAAATATGTCTCTTTTTTTAATATAGGTGCAGAACTATACGAGATACTATACTCGTATATATATAAAGTCGGGGCGATTGGTAAGGTTTTCTTTACCGATGATCATATTTATACCATTGATGAGGCAGTCTTTTGTTGATGGTAATCCATTTTATTGTACATTTAAACACAGACACAAAAACTAATAAGACACATATACGTACTATACAACGAGGACAAGAAGCAGCGCTAAATTTTTCAGTCTCGGTTTTTGCATAAAGCGACAACCGGAAGTTCCAAAACTCATGTGACTTCTGTGGACGGAGTTCGTGATTGGTGGAAAGATATAACGTACGATGAAGTGTGATGCAACCTAACTTTAAATAGCTGAGCTGCTAATTTTTTTAGAGATACAGTCACGATTAAATACCATTAGACGAGAAAACTAGTTAATTATTTACGCACGAGTCCTGAGGAATCAGGGCTATTACAAATTAAAAGTGGTTTAATTAACTTGAAATTAAAGGAATATATATATATATATATATATATATATTATATATATATCAAAATAATGTGGCCCTTCAGTGTGAGTATTAATACTTCATACGGCTCATTGCACATACTTGCACATAACACTTGATAAACGTATGAATAGTACGTATATGCATATTAGGTATAAGTATAATGATTATTATCTTCATAAGTATGTATATACTATCAGTTGTGTTGTTTTTTAATCATCTCACACAAGTCCTAAGTTCCTTAAATTTAAAGAATACTTTTTATAAATCTTCAATTATATCATATAAAAGCTGAAAAGACTGTAAGCCACGAGAAGTTAATGAATAAAAGATTAAATTAATTTATTATTTATAAAGAATTTCGTTAATTTTATAATTTAAAAGGAAAATTCTAAAATGATTTACAAACCTCGTGAATATTCTTAGTCTATGAGTAAAGTCAACATTCCGCTGTGAGCAGAAACTCGTACGACTCTGTAAAGAAGAAATAATCAATTCGCGTTAAGCATCTAAATCTTATTGAAATAAGACAGAAACAGAAAAAAAATATATCAATTGGTTAGAAATCCAATACCAGTGCTCAGCCAAGCATTTAATAATATTATTTAATCTCTGCTTTTATACAAAGGGAAGTGAAAAATTGACAAATTTGCTGATAAGATTTAGCTTAATCTTCTTCCTGCGATTTCATTAACTTTTTCTTTGATACATGTTTCTGTTCGCCAGAGTGGGGTTGTGTGTGAATATTTAAAGATTTGATTAATTCTAAATTTGCGTCGAATCGGAAATTGCGGGCAAGGTTTATCTAGATAAAGATAAGTTAGTTTAAGTGTTTAAATAATCTATTTTTCTCAAGGTGTATGTTAATGGTTCTGTTGAAATGTTAGTAGCGTTTTTGGAAAGGAGATTACTGATCCGTCCATTGCTTAATTCGATTAGCTTTTGTTAGGATAATCGTATGATATAGAACCAAATAAGATACAAGAATCAAATTAGCATATAATTTAATTTGAGAAAGATAGTGATAAAGAAGCTTTCTATATAATTTTATTTACATAAAATATGAATATCGTGATATAAGCCATCAACAAATCGGAAAAGTTTATCAGCTAAGTTTACTTTGAAACATGCATTTAATATGTGTGTATAGATTTTCTCTAAGATAACTCCACTGTATCTGTCACAGGTCAGTAATTTAAAAAGCAAGATTTAATACTTTAAAATAAACATTTCTATTCCTATCTTACTTAACATTTTTATCTTCTTATGCAAAAGATTATATTATTTTGTATAATATTTCGATCTTTATATTTCCATGTATGTGTGCATACATATACACTCAAGAGCCAAAACATTATGACCACCTGTCAATAACGAGTTGGCCCACCTTTGGCGCGCAACACAGCTTCAACCCGCCTTGACATGGATGTCACAACACACTGGTACACACTGAAAAGCATAAGTGACAGAAAAATGCCTTACTTTACAACCCAGATGTTTCATAATATCCAAGCGAGCAGCCATTCCATCATTATACCTTACAACTGCCTCATTCACTGCAATATTAGCTATTCTCTTAGAAGAAGATTCATTTGAATTCTGAGTCTTTCCCCCTAAACATTTTTTCAATAACTTAGGTGAGGATAATTCTGAAAATATTGGTTTTATTGCATCCATAACAGAGGTTGGCACATTGCTGTTATGTTTGTATGATGTATTTTCGGAGTATCTCGCCTTTTGATAACCACACCATGAGGACGCACCAACTAGGCAGAAATAATGCATTGGTTCTTCATCTGTTAAGCGGTAATGGCAATAAATGGCCCAAATGGATTTACGCATATCATCTGTGGAGCTGCAGTTCTCACGTATAGCATTTCCATAGTAAGTAGTGAATTTATCTATTATTTTATCAGACAGCGATTTTTCCCACTTATACTTTTGCCATCTGATAGCTTTTTGCCACGATTCATCAGTTTCAACTTACGAAGTCTTGCACCCATCCGCTTCTGTATATGACCAACACATTCAATTTTTTTCTAAATTGTACAACACCGTACTTTGAAGCTCTGAGAATGTTTTAGTGTCACCGTCACCAATATACTTCACATATATTTGGCATTTCTTTCCAATACGGATCGTCTAAAAATTCTCTTCATTCCTTCCACTTCCATTTTATTAGAAGAACCAGGATGATTTTCCCGCAATGTGGTTCATTACTTTTTTCCATTTTTCATATGCTATTCCACATTTCGGACTTTTCCATTGATCGCAGCCTTTGCAATATGATGATGAAACTTCGACATCAATAACTTTTCCTGTAATATCACCAATAATGCTGCAGACACCAATGCGAGATGTATGACCCCAAATTTTCCAAGTTCCATCACTACTAACACATATTTCATTTCTTTTGGATGCTGCAATCTCTTCTTTTTCTGCTTTGTTCATTGAAGAAACAGCTGCAATGGAACCAGCTGATTTGATATTATTCAAAATCCTATCATAGGATTTTGTGAAACCGGTGGAGGCAAATCCATCACCGAACAGAAGGTTTTAATTCCACGTAGACCAACCCCTAGTGTACGCATAGCATATGTAATGCGTGTTTATTTTATAGTCGTGGTTACTTGACTCAAACACTGGTGAACTTTTAAAAGTTGATTGCGTAGCACATGAATCACAATCAATATAAAATTCTGATACCAGTCCAAACAGAACCTTTTCTTTCAAAACTGCTTTTGAGCCACAGTAAAAGCATATTAAATATTTTGATAATTCTTCTAAAAGAATGTCTAGATTTATCAATTGATAACCCTTACTTTCACTGGAGTTGCTTTTATAGGAACAGCTATCCAAACACAGTTTCTTAGAGGAAGCTGATGACACATCGATGCCTACCGGTTCTAACGTTTTGTTTTTAGAATGTTTATTCCCACAAAAACGCATTTTCTTTATTCTATAATCCGTAGATCTTCTAGCGGATTTACTACTCATATTAATATATGTACAAGTATGAATTATCAAATAAAAAGTAATGATTACTCAATACTTTTTCGAAAACTATTATCAAAAAAGCAGACTTAGCAAGCAAAAACAACGCAGTAGAAATACAAATGTAAATAAACATCTGCTTCAATTCGAAATGTGTTGAGTTGTAGATATGCTTCTCCAATCAAAAGACAATTATAAATAAAATTGAAAATTTAAGAAAAAAATGCAGTTTTATATAATAGGTCGAAATCGAAACTAACGGAGTAGCGGTTTGTTTACATTCCATTTAAAGAGCGAAGTCTCTTTAGACATTTACATTTTTTCCTGTACTGAGCGTAATAATTATCGGATTTTGATGCGGTTTGTTTTAAAATGCTCCAAACAGTTCAAATTATTTTTTTTAAATATTTTTGAAAAATCGATAAATTGATGAGTTAAAGGTACTATGTCCCCTTAATATTATAATATTAAATCAAAAGAGGTCTTATTATGTCTTTTGCAGAGGGGTGACGAAAATAGTAAATATGTGATTAGGGACTGCAATACCGGGATACCGAATACCGGTATTTCGAACCATTTGCACAATTTTGTAATACCGGTATTCACTAGCTTAAATGCCGTTTTTTCTGTATTTGCTAGAAATTTTTTAAATTGCCCCCACTAAATGTTCGGGGATCACCAACAGAGCAAACTGGTTTACGTTTTTGTTTTTATATCTCTCTAACGGGTGAAATTAATTAGACTGTGAATATAAAGTTGCATTGTACAATCAAGAGAAGTGATAAATTATGTGAATCATCCAAGAGGCGGCTCAGAACTATCCTATTACAGCTCAGAGAGATAGCACACACACGCAGGATTCGTAATCTCGTATTCGTATATGTGAAAACAAGGTTGTAGTTGTGAAGAAAGTGCATAATATTACAAAAAATTTTAAAGTGTTGCTTTTGCTATTCACATTGTTGCATATCAATTTTAAGGGTTCAAAATATTTTTCAGATTTATTATATACACACACATAAATAATAACCCATAAAATGAATAAGAATAACTTTAAAGAACATAAAAAATAAGTTGATTATACTTCGGTTTGGTTTCATTATTTATATGATTAAAACCACAGACTTAATAGTAATATTTACACTTTTTTGTGATCTAATTAAATAAGATGTCCCTTTACGTTTTTGTGATTCTTTCTGTACTGTTATAATTTATAAGTTACACATTATTTTTTGAGATGTTTACACTCTCTTATAAAACTGACAAATAAAATAAAGAAACATCTGTATTTTCTTTTTTCAAAATTTCTACTGCCGGTATTAAAACCAGTATCCCGGTATTAGACCTAAAAAATACCGAAAACCGGTATTGAACTTTTGGTCCAATATTGCAATCCTTATATGTGATGATTATACTTAAAAGTTTCCCTCGGTGTACCTCACAGTAGTTACAGAGTCTCTGTAAAAGATATGATGATCTATGCTCTAGTGGAGCTTTATACTTGCACAGACCAATAAACTTTCATTGCCATGTTGGTCTCTCTCTCTCTCGGACGTTGGAGGATATTCAAAAAGTTCGGATAGCCTCCTGATGAAAGTATGCAGTAGTTAGACTGAATATTATAAGTAGATATATTTTATTTACCCCTGCTCCATTGTCAATAATGTCACTGCTCTCTGTAACAAGTAAAAATGGGTCTTTGTGCGTGGAATTATCAGGATGCAGACAGTAAATATCACAGAGGCTTCTGAAAATACAAGCAACCCTTAAAATTTGAGTTTCTATGACCACATAAAATACACGAAATATCTGTTGCCCTCAAAAGTTATAAATCTCTGTAAAGGTCAAATATTGATCTTCATTGGCCGTCGTGTCTATTGGATTATTTTGAATAAGATTTTGGTCACTAAATCTCATCTATACAAGTTGCACACAAGTCTGGGCATTATGTTAGTCTCTAGCAATCTCCATTTGAGATTGTTCAGACTCAAGTCTCCCCGATAATTTTTTTTCATTACTATTGGACGCGGATTAGTGTTTTACCATTACAGACCTAGTACATTCTCCAGAAGCTGGTATCTCTTTTTAGTGCGGCAACCTATAGGTGGATACCAATCCCCGTTGGTAATTTTGGCGCCCAGTTTCCTCCCTAGAGGGAGGCACCTGAGCTCTGACGATACTAACCTGTACTTGGATTTAATTTTGCCGAGAGCACCCTAGCCAAACAAACACTCTAGACATATTTTGCATGCAATATAATCGTACGAAATGGCCACTGTCGATTGTCTGCATCATGAAAACCCCCCGACTTGGGCCGGAGTCGAACCCGTAACCTTAGCTGCAGAAGGCCAAAGAAAAAACAAACCAACCACGTCACTCAGCCGGTAATCTCCCGATAATTCCTTTACCGATTCCGTTATTCAAATTTTAGTAATTGATCATTTTTACTACTTACATTTGAATTTTACCAAATTTTGAGGGGGAAAGAACGATACAATGGTCGCATCAAAGTGTAAAAAACCAGGAAGCACTCGTGCCCTTATAAAGCATTTTCTTCTAAATACATAACTCACATTCGCATGTACTCTTATAAAATCGACACTGATATCTTTATTAAAATTATTAACTCTATATATATACTTTTCCTTCAATACTTTTTAAGAAATTCGATCAAATATGCAAATTTTGTTAATGCTGAGAGCACTTGAGAGTTTATATAAAGTTTATTTTTAATTTTTTTCCCCTTTAATTTCGAAATATTGTATATTTTATGGGTCTTTATTGTTTTATTTCTTGTAAAAAAAAATTTTTTCTAGCAATTTTTGCTGGTATAGAGAATTTGTTTCATAACCCATTAAATTGCGATTTAACTGTAACACTTGCATGTGTGTTTTGTTTTTACTTGAGAAATGCGCTTCAAAGCATGGTTATGATATTAAGTCCTGATGTGTCTGGTTTGTTTTCGGATAAATTCCGGGCTCCTTAAGCAATATTATTTAATATATTTTTACTTGAGCAAACTGTTCCAACTGTTTTGAAATAAGTATTCTTTATAAGTTGTTAGTGTAATTATTTAAATAAAAATGAAACATGAAGATAGAGCGTGCATAATATATAAAATCTAAAATTTCTACTACCCATTCTAATTTCATGTGAAGAACGTAGCTTATTTGCATCATTTTAAACATTTTACAAAACAAGAACTATTTTCAGATAATTTACTAAGTATATCTTGTCAGAATAAATCTTAAATATAATTTTAGAACAAGTAGTTTGGGAAAACATAAGATAGAGAAATAGAACATTCCTATATATTCTTTTATTCAACGTTAATAATTATTTGGATTATTTAGTTATTACCTAATGTACTATATGTAGTTAATGATCTACTTATTTTCCTGCTAATATCCTTACACACATATACACTAGAAAAAAAATATCGTTTTATATATTAATTTTCTTTGTTTGCTATCTGTTTCTAACTACTATATTTGTATTAGTTATTTTGATATCTGTTTCTAGCTATTATATTTGTATTATCAACTTTTATATCTCCATTACTTACTAGTACAGTATTAAATTACATAATATCTGGTATTACTTTATCAAAACATCCAAGTAAGAATTATTTGCTCAATGTGTTTTATTTAGTTCATTTATCTTAAAATGTGTAGCTTCTTATGGCAAATGAAAATATAGCAAAGAGAACCCCAATATTTTTAAGTGCTTTTGTTAGATTAAATATATCTGTGAAGGATCGTAGCTTTCATGCATCATAAAACTTTCAAGTTGTTTAACTGTCTCCTCTCTTCCAAGTAACATTTTTGAAGAAAAGAACTGTGACTTTTAAGAACTAAAAGTTTGCTTTACAACTATTTATTGCTCACAGCCATTTCTTATGATTGCATGATGTTATACACATTTTATTTATACTTGATACAAAATGTTACCATTAACAATATGGTCTGATATACAATTCTTTATTCGTTGACAGCGAGGTAAATATTTATGTTTTCGAAAAAACTATAATATTTTTAACCTAGAAATTAGTTCTTTTTTTTTTATAATGAATTCCAAAAATTCTTGTAACGTATTCCAAATAATTTATTTTGTACTGAATAACGTCACCCCTGTACTTATTTCATCGATACATGTTTTTTGGGCTCTGAATCTTAAAAGAAACAGACTCGAACCAGATTTTAAAAAGTGAGTGAGTAAATATTAACGTCCCACTGTTCAGCTACACGAGGGCTTCTGGGGACGGTCCGCGTAATTTTGAACCATGGTCAAGTGACGCGGACGACACCTGAGCTGGCACCCCGCTCTCCTAACTACCACACCACACCAACGGGAGGATGTTTGAGCTCTCGACAGATTTTACGTGCATTGCTCCTCTACACGGCGGGTCTTCAGTGGTACTGGGATGGAACTCATGACATGCTAGCCACGATCCGATGCCTAGACCCCTTGGCTACCGCGACCACACCAGATTTAAAAAAAAAACACAAACAAGTGTTATCAAACTTCTTCTCGCTTGGAGGAATTTGAAAATTTAATTGCATCTTAGTCGTCTATGGTCAGTAACTAATTTTACATAAATTACACAGGTCCGAGTTCATCGAGCTGCAAACATGAAGTAAAATTTGAGGTTTATTTACATGATTTAAAAGTTACAATATAAGATTGTATTTACTTTTTTAACTTCTCTTGGAGACAGAGGGGGGAGAGGAGACAGTGGTCCCCCATTGCTGAATTTGCATTTTCAACAACAAAAAAATTATAAAGAGAAAGATGTGAAGATCTTGGTTTTCTGTTGCGCTTGCCTTTCTTTTGCTCGGATCCCCTTTTACAGACAAATTTCTATGCCATTTAATCCCTTTTTTATGCCTTTTTACCTTACATTATTTTCAATCTATTTACGTCATGTGCTATATTCTTAAGCTCTAACTTTGGAAGTTTGGTTACCAGAGGCTGTTTTTACACCCTTTTAGTATATGTAGAATATTGTAGTTTCTTATAACCTAGGGTTAGTGTCTGCAGAATATATTAATCTGGGAACAGGCATGCACTCGATGCTAACGTTAATGGTCGCACGTGGTAATTGAGTCACCCCAATCGTTTTTTTATAATTACGATAAAAATCGCAATTCCAGTGAATAATTTAATTCAGAGAAAGTATCCTTACCTACTTCAAAAAGGACTTTTCAATTTTCCTTTGATAATTTGAGGAAAAAATATCAAAATGAACCAAAAAGTTTTAAATGTGCGTGACTTTAATAAAGGGCACTAATCACAGACACTTTTCGCTGACATTACAGGAACGTTATTTTTGCAGGCAAAACTGTCATATTTTATTCAAGTTATTGTAGTTTTATTGCCCTTTGATGATCGACAAATAGCATGTTGAACTTTTTCTTGCCTGTGTCTTTTTGACAGGACTACACTTATGGATTCATATTTTTCTAGATGGAGTTCTTTAGGTAGCATTTGAAAATTTTCGTTTCAACTCAAACGTTTCATGTTCATCGCTTGTCTCAAATTTACTTTCGCTTAAATTTACATTAATATGCATTATTTCAGAAGTTTCTTCCCTTGCTTGATCAGTTTCATCCTCCTTCAAATTAGATCACAGATACCCAATTCTTTTTTTTTATATATATATTCTTCTCTTTTACATTTATAAACCATAGGAAGTTGTACAAACAGTAATGAAAACCACTAAGTTGTTCACAGGGGGAAAATATAGAATGTTCATAGAAAAAATATTTTATAAATAAAGTGGTAGCGTGGGGAACTCTCAGTGACAAGTACCTTAAAATTGTAAAAAAAAAGGTTTGCCACTCCCAAAAAAGAGGTAAATACTCGCATGCGACAAAACCATTTTAGTTCTCATGAAATTCATATAGGAGGATAGTATATCAAGGTCATTGCTAACAAATAAACAGTTTTCTCAGAATTAAAGATTTGTGAGCCTGGGATGACTCTGTGCCCAGTGTGCTCTTTCGGGTTAATCCTTAAATCCTTTTCCTTTGTTCAAAGGTATTCGGAAAGTTTGTTTTCTGTTGTATTCTCTCAAGCAAACCATACATGCAAGTGCAATACAATATTTTCCTAGGAAACACTTGTACTTATTCTTTTTTAATCCCATTCTCGATAACCCGGTATTTTCACAAACTCGGCCACCTTTCGGTCTACATTAGACCGAGTTTTCGGGACTATAAATATACCATCAGAGCCATAATCGAATATTTTTGTTATCAACTTCGAAGTACAATTGCGGGGGGGAAAGTAATTCATTCTTAGGATGTAAATAATTTATGCCACATACATATCCCATGAGTCATAAAAAGATTTTCTTTCATGATATCTAATTTCTGCATCAAAAAAGACATATTTGCGAAAACCATGAGAAATAGAGATTGCAGAAGTGGAGAAAAAATGAATGATATATATATATATATATTTAAAGGGATTCTCTCTCTCTCTTGTGTGATTTTTTTTTATTACTTACGCTTCCTTTTTATTTTATATGATCATTATCTATCATTTCATTTTCTTTCATATTTAGCTTTTTTTTTTTACTATAGTATTTTCATCGATTCATCTTATTTTATTCCGAAAAAAGGCTTGTTAATGGCGCCGTTTAATTTACCCATTTGATGAAACCTATTTCTGTAGATGAGATATGACACACATCTAGAAAAATATTAAAAAACATATCTGAAAGTTATTTGCATTTAACTCAATGATGATAATTACCATTTTGACTAAAACTGTTCGTAAAAATATAATGCAAAGTTGGAATAGAAATGAAAGGGAATATCTTATCTTATTAATGACAGAAAAATCTACCAAGCCATAATGATGATTTTAAATCGTTCTGCTTTGAAACAGAGGCAACTCAATTGCAATCACAAAAAGAGTAAGGATGAATATAATGATTCATATAACGACTAATGTGATCTTTATTTTTATATTTTTATTGGTATTTTGCACGTGAAATAGAGAATGATGTATTTATAACTTTTTGAATAGGAACTTTTAATCTGTATGTTAGATATTCATACCATGATAGATGTTGTCTCTGCAGATGACTCAGTACTAATTGTTGAAACTAGTTTCTCCTTTTCCCATCTGAAAATGAGCTTTACTTTCCTACTGTAAAAAAGGCTGATTTTTTATCGGCCGGCTCTTAATTAGTATTTGTTCTAGATATTTGGTTGTTTCAAGCATTTTATTATTGAATAGAGAAGGATTTTCCTTTTTAATTGGCATTTCCCTAGAAAATATTTTGTATGAAATAGTTTTGCCCGAGATATATTTTCATTTTGAGAATTCAAATACGATTGGACAAATAATATTTCTTCTTAAAATTCATTGTAATGGTAATGTTGGAAATAATCGATTTAATATTAGTAAAAATTAAAAAGGAAATAATACTAGTTTTTCTTTATAGATTAGAACAAAACTATTTTGTTTAATGAAGAAACAGACTTCTAAGCATGTTGAAAAAATGAACGTTATTTTTGTCAAATACTTCTAGAATAGGATGAAGTAATATATAAAATTCTGGAGAATCTAAGTCTTGATAAGATATGCATGAAATTATGTTGCTGTAAGTTATCTTTGTCCAGCAGATTCATTTTTAAGAAAATGTTTAAAAGCTATTATGTACATTGCCATTATTATTGTATTTTGTATTTCAAAATGTAATCTAAAATAAGCATATACATTACAGATAAAGAATTTTTTGGGGGAAGTGATCCAATTAAATATGTTTTAAAATAATCATGTTTTAATGCCCTGGGAATTATGCGTTTTTTGAGTCTGATGTTAGTAATGTGGAATTCACGTTTTGCAACACGGGCGCAAAAAATAGAGTCCATAAAACTTCCAAGAAACTGTTTAGCTAGTGATGCAGCGCTACAATTACTTCATTAATTTTACATATTATGACTTACGCAGGTTCGATTAATTTAACTTATGTCTGCATCATATTTAGTGGTTAGTACTTTAAAACTCAATTAAAAAACAATGAGATTAAATGAATAATTCAATTTAATTAGATCAAATTCGTTTATTAATTTTAAAACATTACTAGGTTAAAATAAATACACTATTAAATTCTATGAATAAAATTACTACAACATTCCACTTATCTGAAACGGAGGCATGGAGCTGGGTGGTACTTGGATGGCCTAAATTTAACTCTCTTAATCTGAAATCATGGTAATCTGTCTTCTGCTAATCTGTAAAATCTCTCTGTAAAATCTCTGTAAATCTGCCGAGAAATGTCCCGGTTCCTCCTTTTAAGTGGGGGCAAATTACCCCCTTTTTCATCCGCACGCCCTTTGGTCCCGCCTAGCCATTGGTCAGGAACCAAGCCAGAGTTACAAATTTCGCGACGACTCTTCCAAATTATGAGTCCATTCAACTTTGCTGACCAGCCGTTGTGACCCCCCCCCCCCAACTAAGGAATGCGACAACATCCTGTCAACAAGTTACAAGGGGAATACACAAATTGCATGTGTCTTAGGGACCATCTTCAAACCCGATCAGCATCTAAGCCTTCCAGCCTCCAAGCCACCCATCACTCCTCCCCCCTTTCAGACTCACAAACACCTGGAAAGAGAGAAAAAAAATTAACACATATTTTGCAGTAGACATACAAAACTGAAATGGGAGTGATTAAATGACAATAGTAATAGTCCAACAGCGAGCCGGAAATGGATCTTCTTGACACGATGAAATCTTGGAAAAACAACTGCAGGAGAGGAAGAAAAAAAAAACTGGAGGGGGAATCCTTGATCCCGACGATTGAGCCTTTTAGTGCCAAGTGCAGTAGGAAAAGGCGGAAGTCCCCCTTTCTGTTGTGAAGGTGAAGAAATAACGACAATTATGTCCTGTCGTTTGACGAATTGAAGAGAGTGGAAGACACCACGCTGGAAGGATGTAGCCGCCGTAATGGGTAGCATATTGTTGAATTCTCTTATTGACTTCGCGGCATTGTAGGAACCTTTAAACGTTTGTCTCCTCTGCTCCCTCGTGTTGGAGGTCGTAAATCGTGACAGCTCCCGAACCTGATGAATGTGGCTGGCCTGTCATCCTGACGCCATGGCGAAGGGGAAAATTTTCCTTTCCTGTTGTCCGTGAGTTGCATTCCAGCTCGACCTTAATGAAAAAAAAATACTCCCAAAAGAGATTATAATAAGTGCGGAAATGTTCTACACACACAACACGTGAACTCATTATTTTCCATTTCACTTTCTCCCTCCCCACTAACTTCTTGACCGGCAGGGACTTTCGTTTGAATACCACACCGACCATCCCCTGCCTCCGTTTCTGCCAAACAAATGTAGTACAATAGAACGTCTTGTAAAGAAAAAAAAAATTCATAAAATTCGAATTTTGAGATGAGATCTGGGCTACCGCATAATTTACACAAAAGAATTACACTCACGAAAACATTGTAACAGTATAATTGTGTACATAACACAGCAATGATTAATGTGTAATATAAATAAAACAAGTGATATATATATAAAGATACAAGAAGTAAATACTTAAAAAAAAATTTGACTGTGACACAGATTTTGGCGCGACATGTATGCATAGTAAAATGGGTAAAAACAACATTTCCGATGTCTGGCATGAAAGTTAAACAGATATTTTGTATAATTATGCCAACTCCTCCTTCTCACTGATCATCGCAGAACGACATGATGAAGAAAATTATTAGCTAATAATGTACATAAAAAAATATCCACCATTTTAAGGAATTTAAAAAAAATTATTTTCCAGTGTGAGATTGTAACAATTTGTGAGAACAAGTTTAGATAAGTTATTATTATATTTATGAGTATAATGCAAAAAAAACAGAAAATCATCACAACATTGCATCACCTAACACGAAATTCGACATGATAACAATATGGCATGATTACATAAGAAATTGCAACGTACACCAAAGTCAATGAGCATAAGGAATTATAAATTCATCTGAGCCTTGAGTACTAATTAAATTAAGCATGCATTTGAAATACAACGTACAACAAAATCAATAGCATAAAGGAATGACAAATTCACCATGAGAATTGCGTACGAATAGTATAACTTAGGCGTGCATTTTCCTTATTACAAAACGATGAATATATGCATGTGATCAGGATGCAACCAAGGTTAAGAAACAAAAAATTTAATACTAAAAGTAGACGAGATTATTAAAATTGTGGCTATTAATAAAAATGGATTTTAAGTCTATATATAAAAAAATAGAAGGCGAGAAAAAAAAAACGAAACACTTCACTCTAACCTTTGAGTTCTATAATTGTGCACTGAACAGAGCGATTCGCATGTCATCAACACCAGACACAAAAAAAAAATTTTTCAACAATAAAAATATTAATTCCCATTACCATAACTAATTCACCAAAATCGACTATCGGCAACTCGAATACTGACTCTCAAACAACATAGCCATAAAACCTTATAACCAATACGATCCGCTAACAATTAACTAACGCTACAAACAGATAACTATCTCTCAAAAACAGAACTAACTCGACAACTGAAACTCTAATTCTCAATCATTTCTACTAAATCACTTAACTAATACCTGAATAATCATCTTAATTCACAAACTCATAAAACAATTCTCTTATCTCTTCTTCCAACACTTCGTTAAACATAACTTCATTAATTAATTTACATAACCCGCTAGATTCTAATACAACCATAATGACAACAATTTCCTGTACCTCTTTAACAATTCGATAAACATAACTTCCGGAAATAATTCGCATCAGTATTCAAATATATCACGAACAATCTTAACTCAATTGTAATCAACACTCTTCACATAATGAAATTCAACTTTTTTAAAAAAAATTCATGCTCTAACCCACTAAGTACTCAAAACACTTTCATAAGTACAGGATGAACACAAGACTTATCTACCTCAATACTAAATAATTATGACCAAGAATTTTCATAAAAAAAAATTATATGAACCAATAACACGAAATCAAAAACTAAACTTCACTTAATCAATCTACATTTATGCC